>WYDK02038349.1:0-17974 GCA_009867345.2 Toxicodendron radicans | reverse complement strand
TGGGATGAGATGAAAATATAGAATTTGAATCAAATCATATCCCTATCACCAAGGGATAAGGTTTGTCATATCAGTCTCCTGTGATCTTGTTGAATACCCTTCGCTGTTGCGCACCTCTTGGGCGATCTCTCTTGGCGAGCTTATTTGGGCGAGCTTTCTGGGTCAACAAAAGCCGGCTCGCCAACTTCCCCAAACATCATTCCCCGACTGTCAGCTTTAGGCGGGCTATTCTGAAAAACCACGCACAACAACTTTGAAACTCAAAATTTTGATTTTATTTTTAGATTTGAATTAGTTTTTTGAGTCTGTTGTATATGAATTAGCAGCCAGCTTGGACCAAACAATGACTCATGGCGAACCCTAAATAATAAGCTCAGAATATGTGGTAGGTCATAGCGATCCGTGGCTAGAGTGAGCTATAGCCTCTAGTAGGTAACCAAGTAGTGAGCGGACTGGAGCAAACCTTTGAGCAGTTCGACAGTCGCCTTATCACCAAGTGGATTTGCTTTGCTCGCATGAGTGCTGCATAACCTGAAGGATTATCAGGAAAGCCTGACTCAAGCCTGGTGATCGGGGGATTAGGCACAATAATTCTCCTTACACGCACGCCCACTCATAACCGTCAAATTAGCCGTAATAATTCCTCCGATGCATCTCTACTCATTACAACCCTCATGTAGCCTATAAATAGAGGGGAAACTGATGGAAAAGGGAGGAGAAATCCTTAGTAAAGAGAATTCTTAGCAAGAAAACACTTTGTGTAACAGCTATCAAAATAGAGCATTTTAGAGAGGGCAAGTGAGAGTGAATCCACGACTTTCAACATCAGTTCTTCATTGTAATATTTTGTAACATTTTTAGCTCTCATAAATCCAATATTAGTGGAATTTTTAATGAGCCAAACCACTTTAAAAACTGCTTCTGTTCTTCTAGTTTGCTTGCCTGCATTTCATTTCTTGCTGACTTTTCATAGTCACGCGTCTATCTTGCTTGATTCCGATAAGGTCAGTCGAGTATTTTTGATTGTTGCATATTTTTGTAACAACAAAGTCAAATAACTATTTAATAATATTAATGTTGTTAATTATTTTGATGTTTAGCTAATAAATTAATCTTACTAATATGATGTACCATCTTGAAATTACATATAATAAAGTTTTATATAGAATAAATAGGTGGAAAAATTGAAGTAAACAGCCAAAATTAGAAAAAAGTAGAAGTATGTCAATTACGAAAAGTTAAAATAAGTCAATTTCTAAGTGGAATCTATTCTTTCATGTTCCCAATTTAATAAATCACCAAAGAAATAAAATTTTGCTAAAGAGTGATTGACTTGTCAGAATACCGAAAACAAATATGTACAAACAAGCTAGGATTATGATCTCCATGGTGTCGTGAAGCAGAGATCTGATATAACATAGATCGAGCAATCAAGAAAAAGGTATTTAAAAACAAACTTCATCCTCATCTTTACACAAAACTTCAAAATATTTTGGATGTATATATATATCACGTCATTGTATATCAAACTTCATCCTCATTTTATTGATTTGTCTGTATAAATTTAAGATATGATATGTCTGTGTTCTAGTGTAAACTCTCTTTTTTCTATCTTCATTCATGTAAAAGTTCAAAATATATTGAATATACCATATTATTATGTACAAAATTAATAAATTTATACAAGGTATATATACATTGTTTTCTATATATATATAGTAGAATTTCATTGACTTGATGTACAAATTTCTGATATGGTAAGTAGGTTATTGTCAAGGACGGAGCCACTAAGGGTGAGAGAGGGGGATGAAATTCAATCACACCCTTTTACTCTATGTTTTAACATTAATACCCATTTATTTTATTTAATCAAAATACCTAGATTGAAGCATTATAACCATTTTTTATTTTATTTTGTTTTTCTAAAATATCAATTATATTTTAATTTGTTACTTTTTTTTTTTTTTTTTATCTTATGAATAAAATATGCCAAGAAAAGATTTCCTATATATTATATATGATTTTCAAATTAATTTTTCTCTCTTTTATCCAAATTTATATTAATCTACTCAAACATAATGAATTATTATTTTGAATACTAAAAATCATTTTGTTATAAATCAAAACCATAAAAATAAGTAAAATATTATTTTGTATACAAAGATTTATTAACGAAATTTAATGAATTATAAAGTCAATTTTTCATGGACGATAATGTTTTTAGTTTTTTTATAGACATGCCCCCACTGAAACCAATTCTTGGCTCCGTCACTGGTTATAGTATAGAGTCTCTCTTTCTATCTTCATTCAATCAAAAGTTTAGAATATATCATGTATACGACATTATCATGTAAACATCGTATTTTATGTAATATATAGAATCTTATTGACTAGCTAGACGTATAAATTAAGTTCGGGTATTGTATGTCAATTAAACTCTCTCTTTCTATCTTCATATATGTCCATGCAACAGCCTGTAAATTGTTTCTTTAATCTGTTGGCATGCATACATTTCAAAGCAGAAAGTAAAGTAAAACCAAAATGGTCCTATATTAAAGATTTGAAATGGACAAGAAAGAAGCTGTCAACAATGGACTAGAAAGAGTTTGTGGAAATTAAATTAGTCTTGATCGCTAAAGGATTGAAAATGGAAAAAAGTAATGAAAAAGATTGTGTATGTTAGGTCAAGTGTCATGGGGTTTGGAATGGACCTTAGGTGAAAAATAAAGCCAATACTTTGGTAATTTATTGCATTGACAAAGCCATCCAACACCAAGAGACCAAAACTATATATATTATTGGAAATATTTGTAATAATATGGATTTTTGAATTTGATTCCGATAAATAGTAGAACACGTATTTCAAATTTAGATAATATATAAATTAAATTAATTTAATTTATTTATATTTTCACTTATTTACATAAGGGTACCTAAAATTATTTTTTAGCGAAAAAACATTAAATATTTCTTACAATTGATCTCTCTTGAGGTTATCATAGATAGATTATAATTATCGGTTAATAATCATCGTAAAGTTTTCCTAAATTTCGTTGGAGAACTCACTTGAAGTTTATTAAATTTACCACAAATTTTATGTCCTCGTGTATTTTTCTAAATTAGGTGTCCTTATTTACAGCATAATAATAAAAAAAAAAAAAATGAAAAGATTTCAAGATACAAAATCATCTCTATATATATATATTCTCAAAAAAGAAAAAAGAAAAAAAAAAAGGATTTACATGTATGCATAAATGAGTGCAGCTAAAACTCTTACCTGAAGAACACATGTAAAACTCTTGGGATCTCTAATATATGAACAATATTCTGTTTCTCATTTCTTTTTTTTTTTTTTGAAAAAAAAAATGATCTAATCTGATTTAAGATACCCAACAGGAGAAACCTGAAAGGTTAAATACTAGAAGAAATGGAACACTAAAATGTAGCCTGGCTGATGATCTTTACAACAATATGCACTAGAAAATCTGTTAAGTTTTCAAGATAAAATTTCGTTTCCGAAAAATTACATATTGTCTTACCAAATTTGTGGGGATTTTTTGGCATACCAGGAACAGGAATCTGCAATTTCTGAAGCCTTTTCCTGAATGAAATATTTCTCAGGTTTTCTTTAACACCATCTTGCCTAAACTAGTGTCTTGCATCATAGCAGCAAACTCGCTGTAATCGATGCGGCCGTCCTGCAGAAAAGAAAACAAGAAGAAAGTTGTTATAAAGATTTTTTGAAGATCGATTTTGTTAGGCTTCTAAGAAGGAAAATCATTAGGAATTTTTGTACATTATCTTGGTCGACTTCGCGTATAATCTCTTCTAATTGTGTGTTATCTAAGCCAAATTGCTGACAGGCTTGTTGCAGTTCGTCTAGAGTTATGTAACCGCTTCCATCTTTGTCAAAATACGAAAATGCTGCGTATAAATGATCTTCTCTCTGGATTTTGTTTAGATGAAGCATGGCAGCTGTGAACTCTTTATAGTCCATGGTGCCACTATTGTCTATATCAGCCTGCATTGTTCGGAAGAATGTCGAGATTAAAGTAAATCAAATTTGATCAAATTGAAGCGTTCTGGTTTGTGGGATTGCTCTAATTTATAACTTACCGCTTCCATTAAATTAATGATTTCGGCATCCTTGAGATTTGCTCCTACTCTTTCCAAACCCTTTTTGAGTTCCTCAAGAGTAATATGTCCACTGTTATCTGTGTCTATCATCTTGAACATTTCTTTCAGCCCTGCAATTTCCTCTTCCGACAGGCTCTCGGCAATTACCTGCGAAAATTTACAAACCTTTTGTTAAGAGCCTTAACACAAATTGGCAAGGAGAAGAAGTCGTCTAGACAGTTAGCTAGAGGTGCTTACTCTGATGGCAATTTTCTTGAGCTTGTTCATGGCAGAAAATTGTTTCAGACGCGATAGAACTGCAGAATCAAGAGGCTTATCAGGAGCAACGCCGTGCACCTGAACCCAAGGATGGCCTGCAGAAGAATGAAAAATCCACCAAATTCATTGCTATGCTTTAAGCTATAATTAAGAATTTATTGGTTAAGTTTTCATGTTTCTTTGATAACAAAAAGACTTACTAAGAACTTCATGAGCGGTTAAACGTTTCTTGGGGTCCCTTACAAGCATTCTCCGAACTAAATCTTTTGCACTATCTGATATAGTAGGCCACGGTTCAGATATAAAGTCGAGATCACCTTTCAGAACTTGTTCAAATATCCCTTGCTCCGTTTCTGATTCAAGAAGATTCATAGCAAACCGATAAAATAAACATAATTGAGATGTGTCTAGAACCGTAAACAGAATAGCAGAAGTCTGATTGTTATCAGATTATCAGTTCTTACCATCCCAAAATGGAGGCACCCCGCATAGTAATATGTAAATGATCACCCCCGCGCTCCACACATCACATGCTGGACCATAATGCTTTCGCAACACTTCTGGCGCGACGTAGTACGGGCTTCCTACCACGTCGTTGAATGTTTCTCCTGAAAGAATGAATTATTAGTTGCGATTCGTTGCAGGAAAGAGAGGAGGAATGTAATGCAATGTTGAAACCAAGAATGTTTTGAGACTATGCGCTGCCAAGATACACCAATGCCTATTATAAGAAAGATATCAGCAAGATTTTGGAAATTATTCAAGTTATTGATTCAATACTCAATATAGATTACTTTTCAGAAGCTACTTAAGCATGTGAAGGAGTCATGAAGTTAATGAACAAACCAGATACCTTACAGTAACCCTGTTTTCGAAATGAAATTAAGCAAAGTAAGCCCAAGGCAAAGGGCAAAATTTAGTCTATTTTGGGCCAGCTAGAGTTGTTCATCTTCATCATGAGCATGAACTATGCAAATACAACCACTAATACAAGGCTTTAAAGAATCTAAAAGGACAATTCATTCTAGCTGGAATGAGGAAGAAAGAACATATATATATATATATATCACCACTACAACAGAACTTGCACTTAATAAGCATCAAATATTCCCAAGTCACGGCCCCAAGTACTTAGAGGATATAACTTTGCAGAAATGGTAAGGAAAGACGGCGAAAATTGTCTTAAAAGACATGAAATCTAATGCACTGTTGATTTCTCTTTTGGTCTATCCAAAGCTCAACCAAGCAAGTTTCGAGACAAAAGCTCCCAAGTTACCATCTTAACTCTTCTCTTATCTGATATGATCACTAAATGGATCTGTAGTCCCTATCAATCTCTTTGATCAAGCGTTTTGTCTTGCTTCGACAATCGATTTACGACCACTTTGAAGCAGATTCATTCACTTCTCTGCGTATAATATAATTTGACAGCTTCAAAGATTGCTTCAACATAATTTCTCTGTCTCTCCAAATATCAAGACTGATTGGTAAGTGGTTTCCTTGGAGGAAAACTTCTTTCAAAGTAGCACAAATCTTATAGAAAGTCAATATGCTCATATTCTCTCTATTGATTATCTATTGTTCTCCTTCTCAAACACTTTGATAATTTCATCAAACTAGAATTGCTTTCTACTTCTAATTAGAAAAAATAATAATAATAATTTACTCACCAAAGCTAGAAAATTTTATATAATTTTGTAAAAATCACTTCATATTAAGCATGCCATAATCCAAGAAACATAATCAAAACTTAAAAATGAATTTCTTGTGCTATTTCTACACCTAAAACTAGTCAATCAACATTTACCACAGCAAATGAGTGGAAGAATTTTGATCAAGAATTCTAATATTCAAAACTTTACTAAAATAATTCATAAATTATCTTGTATTAATTCTCAAATAAACATTCCAAGTTAATAAAAATGTACGTGAGTGATTATTCATACTACTGATCTATATCAAAGTTTTATCAGAATTTGGATGAAGAACTACAAGATACAATATTTGCTTAAAGTAAATTAAAGCCCAAAATCCTTAAGAAAATCCACACCTGGCCTAAAGAACACTGAGAGTCCAAAGTCTATCGTCTTCAGCGGCGAGTCTTCTTCATGACCAATGAACAGAAAATTCTCAGGCTTCAAATCTCTATGCATTACACCTAAAGAATGACAAGCCTCCACCACTCCAACTATAATCCTCGTTAGATCAGCTGCTTTCTTCTCCGTGTAATGTCCCCTCTGTATAATCCTATCAAAAAGCTCTCCTCCTGCACAAAGGTCCATCACAACGTGCACAGCTACCGCGTCTTCATACGCCCCAACAATCTGTATCACATTCGGATGACCGGCCATGTGATGCATTATTCTTATTTCCCTCCGAACATCTTCAACGTCTTCTTCAGTCGTTAGCTTCCTCTTCGCGATTGATTTACACGCGTATTCTTTGCCTGTTGCCTTCTCGATACAAAGGAATGTGGTTCCGAATTGCCCTTGACCTAACTTGCGCCCCAAGCTATAAATCTCCTTCAAGTTCCCAGTCTTCCTCCCTAACACAGACTCCATTTGCAATGCTGCACTTGAAACTCTCTTCATATGAGGCGGTTTCTTCGCCCTGTCGGGGTCGTCCGCCGCCCCAACTTTAACAGCAGGTTGGGTTGGTTTTTGCTCAGGAACTTGAGGTTGTGGTTTCGATCCATCGTTATTGATTTTAACCGGCGGAGGCGCCGTGCTTTGGATTGGCGCTTTTTCGGTGGTGGTGGTTGTGGCTGTGGCGGAATTATTATCAGTATTGTGCTTTGATGATTTTACAGATTGATCGGTTGGTTCGTTTTTGGGCTCGTCTTTAGACGGCGGAGGTAGGCGGTCTTCCGGTGGACGGTTTCGCCAAACGGCCGCCGTAACAGATTGCAGGAATCCGTTACCACTAAGATTTGGCCCTACACATGTGTTTCCCATCAAAATATGAACAATTTATTATTTCATCGGTGAAATATTCACGAATTTAGAGAATATTATTGCACGGAAAATTGAGATGTATGCAAGAGATTTTCTTGAATCAAGAACAAACCAAAATCAGAAGAAGAAGAACACAAAATGATAATGAAGGATGGATTTTGTGGAGAAGAATAAGGAAATGATGGAGGAGATCATAAAGAGAGTGAGTGAAGGGAAAGGAAATGATGAGATTCTGAAAATGAAGAATAAAGAGAAGCTGAGTGGAGATCAAAGAGAAGAAAAGATTAATGGGGTTGAAATTGAAATGATGATGAAGATTCAAGAATAATGGAGGAGACGCCATGCATGCCCAGGTTGTTAAAAGAAAGAGAGAGTTTATCGGCAAATAATCCATTACTATTATTATTTGTTTTATTACTTACTATAATCACACTTAAATTATACTTTGTGTTATTACTTAATTACATATTAACATTAATATTAATTAAATAATTATATGTAGATAGATAATTAAGCTTACGATTAAGATTAATTTGTTAGGATTACATGGTTTAACAATCTAGTTAGTTTTAGATTGGTAAAGTACTCATTCATTAATGATTATTAAGAATATAATTATTGGATTAGTATTTAAAAAAAAAAAAAACACACTGTAATTACTTAATTACCGTATCCTTTTTTAAAGAAATAGTCTTCAATAATTACCAAAAAAAAAAAAAATTATCAAAAAAGACTGAAGTAAGAATATTAACTTATTTTTTCTTTATATATATATATATATATTGTAAAGCCAAAGTTTTTTTTTTTTTTCTAAACTTAATAAATTATGGTTTTATTATCTTAGAAATTATTTTTTAAATGGGTTGTAGTTTAGTTTAAGAAAATTCTGGTTGTGTTGAATAAAAAAATTATAAATAATTATTAAAGTTTTAATATTTATCATTACGTTAGAAAAAAATTATAATAATAATTATTCAAACAAAACATAAACCATAATATTACCCCAATTTTCATTTATTAACATCGATTAAAAACTAATAAATTCTAAACCATAGTTTATGAACTAGACTTTCTATTCTAATTCTTGTCAACAGTGGAGGACCAACGTTATGGCCTGAGGGGGGCCATGGTCACCCCACGTTTGAGGAAAATTTGGAATTTACATATAAAAAATATCATTTTTACCACTTAAAATCTAATTATTCTTCTTTTGCCCCCCAAAATACAATTCTCTATTTCAGCTAGCTGCTTGTCGGCTTCGCACTTTGCAAGGTGAAGGGCTATACAGTATTATTCCAAAAGTGGAATTGGACCCAAATCCCAGCTTCAAATCCTCACATGAACCTGTAATTTTATAATGCATCGCTCTTGATCTTGATCTTTCATTTGCAAACGTCTTTATTCTTCCGTGTATCATCACGTCGAATTCTATAACTCGGTTTCCAATCAACTCATCTTCAACTCCACGGGCAGACTGGCTGGAAATTGGTGCTGATGAGAGGCTGAATCCTGCGGCAAACAAATTCTCTTCACCTGCGTCTTGCTCAAAACCATTGATGTTCATCCCTCCTGATAAAAATTCTTTCTTGTAGGAGACATGAAGTTCGAAACTCGAATACGAGATTATCTCATCTTTGTAAGGGTTTTTCATGGACAAAATAATATTCCAGTTACCAGTTAACTGAGACTCTGAAACGGAAACTGAAAAGTTATCGATGGATACCGAGTTCACCTGGATTTGAGGATGATCGTTAGAGCCTCCTAAAAAAGTTATTAAGAAAAAACCAATGTAGATTGCTGCAACAAAGAAAACAGGGATGCAGTCGTCGCGAAATGCATCGTCCCCCGGATTAATATTCTTTTCAGGATCCATTGAAGCGCTCTGCATATTAATACTCTTCAGCGTTGAAGAAGGGCAAACAAATTAATTAGTTATATGGAGGAGAAAATGAAAGAAAAAGAAGAAGTGAATAGGTTAGGTTAATGTTTTGAATATAAGAACAATTATGAAACATAGAGTAAGCACAATGAATTAATCTCAGTCAAATTAGGGTTAAAAGGATTATATTATCCCATTGAAGTAGTAACTAACTCGTGCCAAATCTTTGAAAAAATAATAAAATGGATGAGATATCTAGTTCTGTATATGCATCAGGATCCTCTCAACTTTGCCTAGATTTTTTTAACATTTTTTTTATATATAAAATATATCATTCATATAGATAATTTTGCTTTTGTTTTTTTGACTTAAATTCACCAACAAGATGAAATTAAAAGGGAAATTATATTAAATAGTTTTTCAAAAAAATAGCTTTAACACTATGCGTTTGGAAACTACAATGTAATTACTAGGGTGTGTAATTATTAGGGTAGTAATTACACAATATTGTAAAACTATATGATGTGTTTGGATGTTACACCGTAATTATATCTGAATTATCAATGTTATGTTTGGTAGGATAGTTGGTACTTACACATAAAAAATAAAATTATTAATATCAAATATTTAAAATTAATATTATTTTTTAACAAATATTTAAAATAGAAATATTTTTTGATATTAAAATATTTTGTTATTAAAAAATATTTTGTAATTACACTCAATTCACAACCTCCATGAGAATTGGAGAGTGTAATCGAGTCTCTCCAATTATCATCAATTACACTTTAACTAAGTAATTACTTGGTTAAACAAATATGTCTAACCTAGTAATTTTCATCAATTACACCCAATTAGTTGAGGTTGGTGTCTAATTAGTTTATAATTGGGATGTTAATAGCATTACTCATGTATATTTTTATTGAGTTAAAATTTACAGTTGGTGATAACTCAAAGATAATAACTATTAAAATAATTATTATTCAAATAAAACATTGTTGATACAAAAATTTGCACTAACCAGAGTGATCCAATTGACCTTGATGGAATTGAAACGAATGTGTACGTGATTATGACTAACCAGCAATGATGATGAAAATAATGACACAAAAACAAAAAAAAAAAAAAAAAAAAATTTTTAAAGTGGTTCGGCTTAAAATCAAAATGCCTACATCTACTGTAATTCTTATTCAATATTTTTTCATCCCTTCTTATGGAAAGAGTTGGAGTATTTATACAATTTTTTACATATGACAAGCTCACCAAATCCGGGATCATGGTTCCAAAATGGTAATTATCCTGTGATTTGTGGGATTAAGCGATCAAGGAAGATTTGAATTTGAACTTATCCAGATATTTTCGGGGATTGTAGTTTATCTTCTAACTGACTATATTCATTCGACGACCTCTGAAACTGTCGGGCTCATCTCCTCTATCAGAGTCTTCCTTGGGGTCGACCTATATCTGTAGCGAACAAACATCTTGGCTGGCCTTATCAATTCCACAGTTGTATGGGTTGCATAAAGTCGAACTCTCCTAAAAACGCGTGCTTACTCTTTTATCTTTTCACCCCCCACACAACAAACATAAACCATATGTACCCTAGTCTCTATCCATTAACATGAACACAACGTTATGCTGTTAATGCATGTCATTGAACATCGATTGAAGCTAATAAATTATAAACCCTAGTTTATGAAGAAAACATTCTATTCTAATGATCTCATCGATAGTCGTAGACCAACGTTGTGACCTATGAGGGCCATGGCCACCTCGAACCTTAAATTTTTTTGAAAATTTACATATAAAATATACCAAATTTAGCACTTAAAAAATTATTTTTATTTTCTTTGGCCCCCTTCACCCCTTAATAATTACAATGTAGTTCAAATGCTATTCGAGTTCGCACTTTGCAAGGTGAAGGTCTTTGCAGCATATTTCCAACATTGGTATTGGACTCAAATCCCACCTTCAGATTCTCACATTAAGCTTAAATTTTAGATTAAAATGCTCTATCATCGTTTCCAAATGTTTTTATTCTTCCGTGTATCCTTAGATGAAATTCTACTACTCGGCTTTGAATTGGTGCTAATAAGAGGCAGAATCGTGCATTGAACAGTTCTCTTGACCCCCTGCTCACTCAAAAGCATTGATCATCATCAAAACTGATATAGATTCTTTCTTGTAGGAGACAAGAAGATCAAAATCCCAAGTGATGAGAGTCAGAATCGCGCGTCGAACAAGTGCTCTGCATATTAATATTCTTTTCAGTATCATTGAAAAGAGAGTACTGAAGGACAAAAAGATTAATTATATGAAGTAGAAAATGAAGAAAGAATAAGTGAATAAATTATATATGTTAATGTTAATATTCTAATTCAGATTAGAGTTAAAAGGTTTAATATCCCATTGAAGTCGTACTAACGCATGCCAAATCTTTGAATAAAAGAAAAAATAGATGGGATATATTGTTAGCATATGTATCAGGATTATCTCTTAAACTTTACCTAAACTTTTTAATACTCTTTTTGACATATAAAATATGTCATTCATATAGATACTTCTGTTTATTTATTTTTGACTGAAATTCACCAAGTTGAAATTGAAGAGAGAGGGAGAGAAATGTGGGGTATGCGCATTTATAATTAATATTAATTATCAGAGAAGAAGGTTGGAATAATATGACATAATTTTTTCATTGATAATCTCCATGTAAATACAACAGTGAGGTAAGTCATTGATAATATCCTAAGACTAAGTCAAATATATTTGAATATTTACACTTTGAATAACAACTAAAATAACTAAAGAGATAATTACAAAAAAGATTTATAATGATCTCTGTTATGCCCCCTCAAGATTGAGCTCAAGAAAAGAGTCCAATCTTGAACTTGAGAGATAAAAATCGAGCCCTTGGAAGAGGCTTGGTAGGGGCATCTGCAAGTTGATCTTCAAAAGAGACATGTGCCACACGAAGAGATCCACTTTGCACCTAATCTCGGATGAAATGAAAATTAACTGCGACGTGCTTCATATGTGAATGAAACATGAGATTCAAACAAATTTGAGTCATCCCAATATTATCACAATAAACCACCGGACAATGAGGAAGCTTAACTCTAAGATTAGTTAAAAGATAACATACCCAATTAACCTCAACTGGAGGAGTGAGCAACAGTGCATTGTGTAAGGTTTTTATATTGTCAACTTATGAAAATTGTTATCATTCTGATGGGTTAAGCACAATTGTTTTGTTTATTCTATTTACACTGAATGTGAGCACATTTTGTAACAATGTGTAAACATTTGGAGTGCCAAATTTATTGAACATGTGTCACTTTACTTTTTAGATATTTATCTTTTTTATCAGCCAAGAAAAGCTTATTGAGTGTCACTTTACAAATGTCATTTTCATGCATGGTGGTCTTGCAAAAATGTATTTGAGGTTGTTAAAAAGTGAAGGGTATGTGCACTTTTTATATTCCATTTACAAGGACTATTTTAAGTCATCTTCATCTTCCTTGCACTTTGAGCTTGAATATTCTAATTGTTCTTTGTACTTTGAAAATTTCAGGGAGTTTATTCATCATCTTGACATGTTCCTTTTATGGTTTTTGCAGTTCACCTTGAATATCTTTTTCTATCATCTTCGTTATTGGGTATTGAGGAACTTGGTTCATTTGATTGAAGCTTGAAGAAATCTCAAACTGATTGAGCTAAAGATTGCCTTCGACATTGAAACCGGAGTGGAGCTCGAGCTGTCCATGTGGTTTCTTGATTTGAAGCAAGTTGTGGCAGAACGAAGATCAACCAAAGCGTGAAGTTGAAGCGTCGTGATAATATAGAGTGTTGTACAACTGAGGCTTAACTTTGGCTTTGTAATTGAACTGTGAATTTTGCTATAATGGATTTGCTTCGTTTGGACATGGTCCCATAGATGTAAGTTGTTTAGCCGAACCATGTAAATGTTTTTGTGTACTTTACTTTTTGTTTATCTTTAGCTTGATGAAACCAAAAACCCACAAGCTTGAATGAACCCAAAAGAACACAATCAACACATGTGACCATTCATGAAAATTAAATGTCAAAATGCGCAGAAATAAAATTTCACAAAGGAAAACCTTACTTGATGATGATGGAACCATTCATGAAAATCCACTTGATACATGCCTTGCTCATGTTCATTGCAAACAATTTGAAAAAAATAAAGTAAGAACCAACAATGAAATATCAGTGTATATATATATATATAAAACTAAGCACCAAATAAAAAAAAATGAATAGGGAAACTATCATACCGTAAAAAAGGTTGTACTTCATCACAAATTTTCAACACATAAAGATGAGCTTTCCATTCATTATTTTCAATCGACTTACATTTTTCCCTTGTTAAAGGATATCCACATTGCTGAAATATAGATAACCCTTTTGTCTGAATCAACATTACTACCTTTGAAATTTCTTCCCAACTTATCAAGCTTAGTTTCAATACAATTTAAATATCGCGAGCAAAATATTAGACTTTCTTCCACAATGTACCTTTCTGCAATAGAACCTTTTGATAAACTTTTATTGCGAACATAAAGCTTCAATTTTCCTAAGAACAGATACAAATGTTTCTTCAACTAATTAATAACTTATGATAACCCCACATTAATAAAAAAAATAGATATATGAAATAATGAAAACAAAATATTACCTCTCGATAGGATATATCCATCGATATTGTACAAGTTCTGCAATTTTTGCTTCAGTTGGAAGGTGAACAGTTAAGTGGACGATAACATCAAAAAATGTTGGTGGAAAAATTCTTTCTAATTTGCACAAGGTTATCACAATTTGAGATTCAAGGCGCTCCAATGCTTCTTTTTTCAACACTTTTGAGCATAACTCTCTAAAAATAAATGCTCAATTCAGTTGTAGCATCAGACATATTGTTAGGTACAATTCCATATATTGTCATAGGAAGAAGTTGTTCTAAAATAATATGGGAGTCGTGGTTCTTGAGACCATTTATATATCTTGCGCTCTTTAACACTTAGACATTGTGAGATGTTAGATGAATATCCATCAGGAAGCTTTACACTCTTTAAAAACTTGCATATTTTACTCTTTTCCTCTAAAGATAAAGTGTAACGTGCTGATGAATAAAACCACTTTCCATCCTTTTGAGTTGGATGCAAATCCTTCCTTATATCCATTTCCTTTAAATCACAATGAGCATTCAAGTTGTCTTTGGTTTTCCCCTTAATATCTAACAATGTCCCTAAGAAATTGTCACATATTTTTTTTTCAATGTGCATGACATTCAAATTGTGATGTAATAAGTTCTTTTTCTAATATGGCAATTTAAAAAAAAAAAAGTTTTTCTTCCTCTAATTTAGGCTGTTTTGATTTTATCATTTTTTTTTTTTTTTTTGCTTCTTTTTAGCCTTACCAAATGTAACAGGTTGAAGCATGTGCAATTGGTTCAACACATCATCTCTAGACATCTTCTTGGGAGCAGATATTTTCTCCAATTTTTCATCAAAGGAAGACTTGTTCTCCCGCCATTTATGATTCATAGGTAAAAATCAACGAGCCCTCATGTAAGAATATTTACGACCATATTTAAGTCGAGTAGACATGGTCTCCTCATTGCATGAAGGACATACCATTGCTCCTTTAGTATTCCACCCTGACAAATTGGCATATGCAGGAAAATCATTAATTGTCCATAAAAGTGCAGCATGCATGCAAAAATTTTCCTTTTTTGAAGCATCAAAAGTCTCAACTCCAAAATACCATAATTCCTGTAACTTATCTATTAAAGGTTGCAAGTACACATGAATGTCATTCCCAGGAGCTTTAGGCCCAGGTATTAACAATGATAGCAAACAATAGGGTTGCTTCATACACATCCCAGGAGGTAAATTATATACATTAACAACTACTGGCTAAGTGATATACGAAACATTCATATTACCAAAAGGGTTTATTCCATCAGTTGCAAGCCCAAGTCTAACATTACGAGGCTTTCAATCCTGGATGTAAAATATCGAAAGATTTCCATGCATCAGAGTCAGTTGGATGTCTTAGAATGTCATCTTGGGGACGCTCCTCATGATGACATCTCATATTTGAAGCTGTTTTTGATGACATAAATAGTCTTTATAATCTTTGTTTTAGTGGAAAATAGTGGAAGACTTTCCTAGGAATCTTCTTGCCATTCATTTTAGAATTAACCGCATTCTTCTCAACCGATTTTAATCTAGACTCACCACAAATCAACCAATTTTCATCATTTGCATTGTCTTTCCAGAAAAGAACACAATCATTCTCACAAGCATCTATATTTTTCATAATGAAGACTCATATCTCTTATAAGCTTTCTTGCGTCATAAAAAGGTTTTGGTAAATTTTCACCATGAGTAAATGCATTTTTAAGCAATTGCATTATGCAATCAGCTGCTTTATCACTTACGCCATAAAGACATTTAAGCTAAAATAATTCCACAATGAATGACAACTTTGAGAGCTCCTCACAACCAGGATAAAGTTGTTGTTGGGCATCTTCTAATAACTTAAGAAATTTAAGGGCTTCTTTATTTGGAACCAATGGTGAAGCATCATGTTCAACATTATTAGGATTGTTAGGCTCGATAGTGTCTTGCATTATATCATCCATTAGGTTAGGTCCAGCTGCATCATGAATCATCCCAATTATATCATCTTTTTCCTTTGTTGTTAAGTCATTAGTGACATGTTTCTCTTTAGCAATGAATTCACCATGATATAACCAACGAGTATATATCCTTTGACGATTCCATCCATTAATAAGTGATCATGTACTTCATCTTTTGTTTTGTGCAAAATATTGTTACACTTCGTACAAGAGCATGGGATCACACCACCTAAGTTTGTGTGAGTAAAAGCAAAATCAAGAAAATTATGAACTCCTGTCATATACGCATTACACAATCTATATGTACATTACATCCATTGTTTGTCCATTGTAATTCTGTTTAAGTATTAATATATAGAAATTAAAAAATGAAAAAACTACTTGATCCAAATAAACTAAATGAAAAATAACTAGTGTGAAACACAGACAATAATTTACAGGTCATCCACTCAAATCTAGGTTCCACAAAGAAGATTATCAACATAGTATATATTGCTTTGTTTATATATGGGTGCTAGTATGTCCATTTATAACTAAATGGTTTGATTGATAGAAACGCAAACATGTACCTGAAAAAGAAGATACTTATTTTTTGTTATGGATGAAATTGCTTTGTAACCAGGTATCTAAGCCAACCAATTTTGACTTCATCACCAACATTTAATTGTTACCGCCTGCTACGTACTACCCCTTTTATGTTAAAGCATTAACCACCAACATTTCTCACAAGATCCTAACCAAGAATTGCACATAGATAATCCAGGAAAACATCAAGAAAGTCTACATCACCAAATCAATCAAAAACAAAACAAACACAAACGTAGTGGGCTGGCTCACAGCTTGCGAACCATCACAACATCAAGTAGAATCAAGTTAAAACATTAGATACGCTAATGCATAAAATAAAAAATAAAAAATCAATTCACAAGGATTGAATTGATCTTTTTCATTCCTTTATCAAATATAAATACACTCAAAATTTCATTAAAGATATTCCACAAACAGATGGTGAGCTTTCTGAAAAAAAAACATGAGATATTAAAAAACTTTAACAACTCATTTACACACACAAAATGCATAATAAATACCCAAATAACAATTTAAACCAAACCCATAAACCATTTTTTTTTTAATATTTGGCAGAATTTGAATAGTATTCAAGGAATAGCGAGCATTAATTAGTTGGGGAAAAAAAACAGCTACAGATTGATGAAACTATGAATAAAATAAACAAAAATTAAGCTTAAAGTTCAAACAAAACTCGCACCTCCGGAAACAAAAATGAGTAAGAGAGGGATATATGGCCTTTTGTCTTGTGTTGGTATTTTAGGTTTTAGAAACAAAAATTTGTGAAATTAATTTTTATTTATTCGATGAGTAGACTACTATACTGGTCTGGTATGGTTACTAGGTCTGCTTCAATCTTTTAGTTGTTCACGTTTTCAAGTTAAGAGGGGCGTGAAAGAAAGACAAAGTCTGCAGACTCGTATATGACCTACGAGCTATCCGTTTGAGCATCTGATGCTCAACCCGTCCATGTACTCATCTGCTACACGTTCCACGTCAGTAATCAATAAGTTGGAGGTCAATTTGCAAGTTCATTCTATGATGAAGCTTAGCAACGGTAGGATTTAAGTGGCTCTCGTCTCCTTGTGATTTAATAAATTGTTCTCAAGGTATCAATTGCAATTTATTCAAACCACTCGTGATTTTATTCGCAATATCTTTTCATATTGTTTATAATAAGAATATAAGTTTGCTTATAAAAATTGAACTTAGTGAATCACATGAGACTATGGTTAGCTTGTGTAACAACCCCACTATGTAAAGATTATTTATCTTATTTATCATTTATAATTCAAATTATTTATTGTTGTCTCTTCCCAACAATAACACATGCACGCAAGTATACGTGGTCGACAAGTAATTTAGATTCACAGAATCGAATATTGTTCCCACATGGATTGTAAAACTAGTCAGTTGCAATCAATGCTCTAGCACTGTCGACAGCAAAGGTAACACAAAAATAGTGATGATTTTAATCTAAAAAGTCAATAACTAAAATGGTAACTCAAATCATTA
>WYDK02038333.1:0-17978 GCA_009867345.2 Toxicodendron radicans | reverse complement strand
GTATCCCTATAACCAAGAGATAAGATTTGTCATATCAGTCTGCTGTGATCTTCTTGAATATTTTCCGCTGATACGCACCTCTTGGGCGATCTCTTCTGGCGGACTGATTTAGGCGAGCTTTTTGGGTCAACAAAGGTCAGCTCGTCAACTTACTCAATCATCACTCCCCGACTATCAGCTTTAGGCGGGCTATTCTGAAAAACCCCGCACAACAGCAAGTTTTGATGGCCTAGTTAACCCGAATCTAGCCGCCCGCTAAGCAACCGACATCGGCCAATTTCTAGCCACTTTAGCTTGGTTGCCCTTGGCTAGGTGTCATCCAAGCAAGATCCTATCTTGCCTAGTGCAATTCCGACAACATTGCACCTCACCGAGTGCGACTTAGCTTTCACCAGGTGCGGTTTAGGCCAATTTTTATTTTATTTTTTATGTTTTTGACTTCTTCTTTTTTTTTGAAAATTTAGATTTATTTTTTAATTTTTTGGAAGTTTTATATTCTTTTCCCATTTTTCAGTTTTTTCTTTTTCTTTTTTTTTTGAAATTATATTTTTTTAATTTTCTGATTAAATTATTAAATTTTTTATTTTTCATATTGCTTAAGTGATTTTTTTTTTTTTTGGAATTTTTTTTTCAAAATCGTCAGACATATATATATATTAGATTTTTGAGTTCTTTTGTCCATTTTTTCTATTTTTTCCACGTGTCACAATATTATCGGTTGAATAAACCTAATTAGATTTATATATTATTCAAATTTAAACAATTGATATAAAGACTATATTAGCTCCAATCAGTTAATTTTAACACTTTTAGACCGTTAACCGTCATCTTATTGAGGAAAAAAATTTGTGTTTTTTTTTTGTTGAGTTATTTTTCCTTTGTGTCTGGGAAATGATATGACCCATATTTATATTATATTAGATTTTTAAATTTGTGCGCTTGTTTTTTCTTTCCATAATTTTGTTATTATTTCTACAATCATGATTAAAAATATCTAGACATGGCAATTGTTAGTGTATTCTCTATGAACCAATCGTATTATCAAGTTCAGGACATTATTTCTTGTAAATATTTATTTATTAATAAAAGAAGGGGTTTTTTTTTCACATGCAAGTTTCTGTTTCATTTATATTTAAATATATATTTTACATGTATATTGTTTGAATGATACAAATCTTTAGAAAATCAATATCATCAAAGCATTCCCTATATAAGTATTATTAATTGGGCAATAATATTGCATAGTATGTATATTGAATGTCTCCATTGAATATCATGTGATGGTCTTCGTGTGGGTGATTATAAAAGTTATATCACTATGACATTAGTATGGATAAACAGTTAGTGAACTGTATATCGAATATGGTCATTTAATATGAATCACTTAGACATTTAAAATGTAGTAAATGATGCATTATAATATCGTACTAATGTACCATTAATCCTTAGACCTGAGATATTACGGTTGGATTCCGCATAAACACATATGGTTCATATGGTGTATAAACACGAGGCTAATCATGTCATGTGTAAGAAGCCGATTTGGTCATGTGTTATTTATGTGTGAAGACAAGTGATAGTCAAAACAAGATCTATTGACTTGGTATAGGTTGATATCAAGTTCCCAGACAAATTTCAAGATACATTGGAAAGGGAAATCTTCGGCTGGGGTATATAAAATGTTACCTGAAATGTTGTTTCATGGTGACACGTTCCAAATGTATTAATTGTCAATTTGATATAAGATTAAGATAAGAATTTTGACATACCATGAATTTGTTCTTAATCGGGATTAGACAACAAAAAGATTACACTACACGTTGTGCATGATTATGAAATAGTTCATTGGAGTATATTTTCATTGTGACTTAGGGGTTATAGAGCATTGATAGATGTCTATCATAATCGATAGGAGTTTCGATCATAAAGAGTTATGACGAAACATATCGGAATAGACTACGATATTGGGCCCACGGCTAGGCCATAGTAAACCTAAGATGTCACACATAAAAACTAAGGAGAATGGAGAAATAACCAAAAAGAGTTGATTATTCAAGGTTGGCTAGCACCTACCAAGGGTAATAAAGTCATTTATATTATTATCATTGAATTAGGTTCAATGAATGATTATATTTATAATTATGAACAATTTAAGAGTTAAATTGCTAATTGGAATTAAGTGTAATTTCAATTCATAATTAATCATTTTCTTTATATTAAATTGGATTTTAAAATGGGTTGTAATTGTAAACATATTAACGACTTAAGGGTTAAATTGTTATGTAAACAATTTAAGCGTTAAATTGCTAATTATGATTAAATGTTTATCTAATTTCATAATTTAGAGATGTTTAATATGTGACACCCCATGTCACGGGGTAATTGGTATAAAGTAATTTACTTGAATTTGGGGTGTATTTGCAGGGAAATGGAAGCTTGGCGAGGATTTTTGCAAGAAATGGAAAACATGGGGGCTAAGTGGACATTTTGCAGTCCACTATAAAAAGAGGGAAATTGGTAGAATTTCCCCCATTCTTCATTCTTGCAACGTGAGGGAGAGAGAGTTTTAGAGAGAGAAAGTTAAGAGCTAGAGAGAGAAAGTTATGATTTGGAGGAATTAAGCTAAGATTCGGTTAATTGGTAAGATCATGCTTTCATATATGCTTCAATTTCATTATTATTATGTTTCTCCACCTTTTAATTGAGGAATGGAAAATGCGGGATAATTGGGATTAATTTGAGGTAGATAATTGTGTGAAATTGAGGTAGTTTTTCGCTATGTATGTGGGGAATGTTTAGTATGTGAAATGTGGATTGAAAAATGAGTGATTGTGAGAGAAAAAGGGCTCGTGGTGTACAATCTGGAAAACTTTCGTGTCACCGTGGCGAAGTTCATATTTGGAGTGTCACCAAGGCGACAGCGGCTTATCGCCACAGCGAAGTTCATAATTTAGGGTGTCGCCGAGGCGACAATGGATCCTCGCTTCGACGAAATTCATACGAGTAAGAATGCCTTAGAAATTCCAGAACGTTCCCGCAGAGAATAATGAATGTCGCCACAGCGACAAACTCTCAGGTCTGATGGCATTTTGGGGGTGTAAGTGCAAGGTTTGAAACCTGTCAAGTAGACAAGGGGTGTAAATGTAATAAGTTAAAGCTTGAGAGACCTAAGTGTAATGATGGAAAACTATAGGGGGTAATTGAGAGACTAGAAAAGTTAAAGGGCTTAAAAATAGTGGAAAAGTTGAGGGGGTAAAATGATATTTTCCATAAAGGGGTTAAATTGATATTTGCCAAGAACCAAAGTTTTATGAAATTCCTATGAGTGTTTGGTATTCGAGTATAAGATGATTTCTATTAAAAAAAGAGTTAAATTGACCTCCTGGTGTTAGTATTATTGATTATTGTTGTGGATTACCATAGGGAGATCTCGACAAAGAGAATTTTTCGGATCCCGACCAAGAAAGATATGTGTGGCAACAGCTCCGATCAGGTGAGTGAGTTAATAGGTTTCCTTAGAGACTTACATTTGATTTTAAGACGCTTAAATATGTATCGTTTCATATGCATGTATATTTATGTATATATATGGCACGGGTATTCGGTACGCGTGGCAAGGATAGATAAACAACTAAAATACGGTGTAATGTTGATAGATCGAAATATGGATTAGCTTGTAAGAAGTCGATTTGGGAAAATGAGATTAAAAAATAGATGGACCGGCTTGAATGACCAAAGTGGACTGGTCATCCTGAATAAGGTTCAGATTGGGAACGAGTAAACCTTTCAATTGGGAATAAATTGGGTTTGGTCAGTAGCGTGTGCGAGGGAAGTGATCAACATGTGAGGGTTCTACTTATGCCGAGTGCGCTGAGTGACCCTCATGGTATAAACATGTGAGCTTGAGGTGGGGGTTTCATCTATGCTGGGGGCGATAGGCGACCCCGGAACAGAGTGTGATATTTGTGTATCCAGCGGGTAAGGCTAAAGAGATATTTGTGATATCCAGCGGGTGAGGTTGGAGTGGTATCTGTGATTATCCAGCGGGTGAGGCTAGAGTGGTAATTGTGATGATCTAACGGGTGAGGCTAGAGGGACAGTTGTGTATTTAATGATATACGATCATTGAAAGGTAATGCAATGATGTGAACTATTTCATCAGGATTGAGCGTTTACGAATTAAGGGAAATTAGAAAGGAATGATATAAGAGTTTCCTCATGTTGAGGGGGAGTCATGAGTTATTTCAGTTTGTATTGTATTTTCCACTCACTGAGCTTTCTAGCTCACTGTTTTAGTGTTTTCCCTACTGGTTTGCATTCAAGGTTCGCGAGGCGCAGGTGGCACGTTTTCGGCTGGTTCACAAACGCATGTTCATCAACATAATGTTTGTACATGGTAGTTGCACTCTAATACGATTTTTATGTAAATTGCTTTGTAATAAATAATATTTTGAGATTTATCTATAAATGGTTTTCGAAAATCTCACCCTTATTTTGGGAATCTGAGCCCATTGGTTCGTCCGGATCCGATGGGGTCAGGGTTACCCTGATTGGGGCTTGACAATTTGGTATCAGAGTCAGGTTATAGGTTCTGAGTGCATTTGTATGAGCATACATAAAATGTTTTGAACTAGGGCCAATGAATTGTTTTATAAATATGAACATGCGTCTTTAGAGCCGATTACGCACACGATTTATACATGGGATTATTAATCATCAAGGTGAAAGAGATGATCAGAATGAGAGGATTAATGGGAAAGTCGTTATAGCATATGTGGAGGGACCATAAACGAAGGAGTTAGAATGGAAACCCGAGATGAGGAGTAGGAGTTGTTACTTTAAAGTGAGTTGGGATTTGTGAGTTGATGAGTTGATGAGAGAATTATACGGAAGGGTGTAATTGTAATTTTCTGGTACATCTAATAGCTAGGCCACCTGGTGCCAATGGGAGGCAAGAAGCAACCACCAGGGGAGTGGCCACCGAGTATCGTAGCCTTTTTCCCATGAGAGACCAAATTGATACTTTGCATGGAGAAATACATGTATGAGTTTGTTGTCAAACCCATCTCACATAGTGTTTATATGGGATTGTGATGATGGGATCTGGTGGAATTAAGTATGATAGAGACAATCATCCGACGAGTGACCACCAGGTATCGTATCATTTCCTACCAAGACGACGACCAGCAGAGTGGTGATAGTTCCTCGCGTATGATTGAGAGGGGTGATAGTTCCTCCAGTACGATTGAGAGGTATGTACTTCCGATGGTGGTAGCATCCCATTGAGACAAAACGGATGAGTGATGAGCCACAAGTGAGGATTCCACCTATGCTCTAGAGTACGCTGGGTGATTCTCAGAGTATATCTTGTAAGGCGCGAGAGATGGTCCGTCCTACCGACGATGAGCTCCAGGTGAGGACTCCACATATGCTCTGAGAATCACCTAACGCCCTTAGAGTATTTGACGGTTTTGTTATGCTAGTCGGGATGTTTGTATGTAGTGTCTCTACCGGGGAATGTATAGGGTAAAGCCTATGAATACAAAGATGGTGGTACGTATGGATGGTTTGTCGTAATTGAGTATCCAGCATGTGTGGGCTGGAGAGTGCGTAAAATATGGGTATGTGGGTTGTATCCACATATGCGAGGACGTTGGGGGGATTTTCCACGAGTGGACTTATGATAGTGTCCAATGATGTATCCGTCTATACTAGGGAGAGTTAAGGGATTTCCCGTGAGTGGGCACGTGGTAAGTGACGCTAGTCGGTTGTCTATAATTAGGGACCTACACTAGAGTGTACTCGTGTAGGTCTTTCAGATACTGTTGAGGTGGTGGTGGCTGTGTTATCAAGGGCCATGATGTGTGAATGGTCGTGTTAAGGGACGGTAGAGGTCTCACTCTAATGAAGGGTCCACTGCAAGTAGTAGATGAGAGACTAGTGTGAGTCATGATAAGGGCTGGTGGATGGGAAGAAAATTGAGGTAATCTTGTGGTCAGACTCGAGTGTTAGTCATGACCCAATAAGAAGCTTGGGCCACGTCAGGGAAAGAGGTTCTTCCCGAGGAAAGGTTAGCGTGCTTGACACCCGTAGAGTTAAGGGAATTGGCGACCCAACTGTAAGGTGCGATACTTGGGTAGTAGAGAGTAATTGTAAAGTTGGGCTCCGGATATTCAATATGCCAGTTAGTCATGGGTTTCAAGGTAGCGTACTGGGAGCGTGTGGGGCCCATAACCCACAAGCCCAAGATCGGCAAGATGAAATTTGGATTTGTTTTCTTAGACTTCTTGAGAAGTGATTAGAAAGTTATGTCACTCAACAACTCAAAGTATTGAATTTTCTATGAATTTTTGAAGTGTGCTCTAGAATTCTGAAATTTGGGTTTCCTGCAAAACGAGTATTTTTTATAAATGATTTGATGTATCGTTTCTTATCCAAATTGAGTGACTTTAAATTCGGGTGAATCCTATGCATGTCTAGTTTAAATTGGAGGTTTTGTGAAGTTTCGATTAAGGATTGAATTATTATGAGTCTTTCAAGTCAATCGCCTCAAATCAGGACAAAGTTGGCAATTTTGAATGAGTTGAAAGAAAAT
This sequence comes from Toxicodendron radicans, assembly GCA_009867345.2. NCBI lineage: Eukaryota > Viridiplantae > Streptophyta > Magnoliopsida > Sapindales > Anacardiaceae > Toxicodendron > Toxicodendron radicans. Next base: position 11,383 of record WYDK02038333.1, on the reverse strand, counting down.
TATGTTTTAAATGGTTATTGTCCCTTGAATGGCTAAGTAATTTACTGGACCCTTGTATGTGTGTTCCAACGGAGTTCTTGGAATTCGTGATGTCACCCCTACATTGATGTCCTGCCAGTGTGTACACTGAACCTTTTCCCCACGTGTGGAGATCGTGGGCAGATCCAAGTAAATATGACTTGATGTCTTAAAAGAGTAAATTGAAAGTAAGAGAAAGATAGTTAGGTGTAATACCCAAACGGTCTGATCTGGATGTGTAAATTTCGAGGACGAAATTTTATAAGGGGGGAAGATAGTGACACCCCGTGTCACGGGGTAATTGGTATAAAGTAATTTACTTGAATTTGGGGTGTATTTGCAGGAAAATAGAAGCTTGGAAGGGACTTTTGCAAGAAATGGAAAGCATGGGGACTAAGTGGACATTTTGCAGTCCACTATAAAAGGAGGGAAATTGGTAGAATTTCCCTCATTCTTCATTCTTGCAACGTGAGGGAGAGAGAGTTTTAGAGAGAGAAAGTTAAGAGCTAGAGAGAGAAAGTTAAGATTTGGAGGAATTAAGCTAAAATCCGATTAATTGGTAAGATCATGCTTCCATATATGCTTCAATTTCATTATTATTATGTTTCTCCACCTTTTAATTGAGGAATGGAAAATAAGGGGATAATTGGGATTAATTTGAGGTAGATAATCGTGTGAAATTAAGGTAGTTTTTGGCTATGTATGTGAGGAATGTTTAATATGTGAAATGTGGATTGAAAAGTGAGTGATTGTGAGAGAAAAACGGGAGATTCGTGGTGTACAATCTGGAAAACTTTCGTGTCGCCACGGTAAAGTTCATATTTGGAGTGTCGCTGAGGCAACAGGGGTTTATCGCCACAGCGAAGTTCATAATTTACGGTGTCGCCGAGGCGACAATGGATCCTCGCCTCGACGAAATTCATACGAGTAAGAATGCCTTAGAAATTCCAGAACGTTCCCGCAGAGAAGAATGAATGTCGCCATAGCGACAAACTCTCAGGTCGATGGCATTTTGGGGGTGTAAGTGCAAGGTTTGAAACCTGTCAAGTAAACAAGGGGTGTAAATGTAATAAATTAAAGCTTGAGAGACCTAAGTGTAATGATGGAAAACTATAGGGGTAATTGAGAGACTAGAAAAGTTAAAGGGCTTAAAAATAGTGGAAAAGTTGAGGGGGTAAAATGATATTTTTCATAAAGGAGTTAAATTGATATTTGCCAAGAACCAAAGTTTTATGAAATTCTTATGAGTGATTGGTATTCGAGTATAAGATGATTTCTATTAAAAAAAGAGTTAAATTGACCTTCTGGTGTTAGTATTATTGATTATTATTGTGGATTACCATAGGGAGATCTCGACAAGGAGAATTTTTCGAATCCTGACCAAGGAAGATATGTGTGGCAACAACTCCGATCAGGTGAGTGAGTTAATAGGTTTCCTTAGAGACTTACATTTGATTTTAAGACGCTTAAATATGTATCATTTCATATGCATGTATATTTATGTATATATATGGCACGAGTATTCGGTACGCTTGGCAAGGATAGATAAACGACTAAAATACGGTGTAATGTTGATAGATCGAAATATGGATTAGCTTGTAAGAAGTCGATTTGGGAAAATGAGATTAAAAAATAGATGGACCGGCTTGAATGACCAAAGTGGACTGGTCATCCTGAATAAGGTTCAGATTGGGAACGAGTAAACCTTTCAATTGGGAATAAATTGGGTTTGGTCAGTAGCGTGTGCGAGGGAAGTGATCAACATGTGAGGGTTCTACTTATGCCGAGTGCACTAAGCGACCCTCGTGGTATAAACCTGTGAGCTCGAGGTAGGGGTTTCACCTATGCTGGGAGCGCTGGGTGACCCCGAAGCAGAGTGTGATATTTTTGTATCCAGCGAGTAAGATTGGAGAGATATTTGTGATATCCAGTGGGTGAGGATGGAATGGTATCAGTTATTATCCAACCGGTGAGGCTGGAGTGGTAATTGTGATGATTAAGCAGGTGAAGCTGGAGGGACATTTTTATATTTAATGATATACGATCATTGGAAGGTGATGCAAGGATGTGAACTATTTCGTCAGGAATGAGCGTTTATGAATTAAGGGAAATTAGAAAGGCATGATATAAGAGTCTCCTCATGTTGAGGGGGAGTCATGAGTTATTTCAGTTTGTATTATATTTTCCACTCACTGTGCTTTCTAGCTCACTGTTTTAGTATTTTCCCTACTAGTTTGCATTCAAGGTTTCACGAGGCGCAGGTGGCACGTTTTCGGCTGGTTCGCTGACGCAGATTCATCAGCAGAATGTTTGTACATGGTAGTTGCACTCTGATACGATTTTTATGTAAATTGCTTTGTAATAAATAATATTTTGAGATTTATAAATGGTTTTCAAAAATCTCACCCTCATTTTGGGAATCTGTGCCCCTCTGTCCGTCCGGATTCGATGGGGTCAGGGTTACCCAGATTGGGGCGTGACATAATAACTTCATAATAATTATGGAATTATATGCAACTCCAAAACAATTATGAAATTGTTTAAGGGTGTCCAAAACAATTATGAATTTTTTTAAGGGTGTCCAAAACAATTATAATTTTTTTTATTGATACACCTATTTAAAGAAAATGACATTGCTTTTTTTTTAATGAGTTCAAAAGTTGAAAAAACTCTAAAATTCTCTCTAGGACGAATTCTTCATCTTCAGCTCTTCCTTGGTGTGGACTTTCTTTTTTTAATTTCTCTTGAGGTTAAAGGCTCCAAGGTTGTTTATGGTATAAGGTAACATGCTTGAACCTTATTGAATTCAATTTGATTGAATTTTTTTTTTCAAAACCCTAATATGTAAGCTATAAATTTATACGTTTTAAATTCATGTTTTCTCCATGCAATCCAACCTTCAGCAATGACTCATATTGAAACGATTCTTTTCATACTACATTCATATCGTGTCATGTCGTGTCAAATTCTCTTAAACCAAATCTAGCCCTTTAGCTTAGTGGATCTAAATATGAAAGCTCGAACCCAAACATTATTTTATCATGTTGCCCAAACTTGACTCATTAAAAGCTTCACCCAATTTTTAAAAAAAAATTATAATTAAATAATGAATATAATATAATTGAACCCTTATAAATAATATTAAACTATATAACTAAACACATGAATATTGAAATGTATAGAAACTTCATAATAGTAAAATCCCACACATTGTTATTAATTTTCTTTTTCTTCACAATGCTAATAATATAAGAAAATTCAATATTAAAGTCTCATTCTCAAATTTTAATGTAGTGTATAAAATAAAATTCATCTTTCTGCAAAAGTTTCATTATTAAAACCAATATTTTTGTTTATGTTTTCCTTTTTTTCTCATTTTTTCTAAGAAAATAAAGCGGGTAAAAGTTTTACTTTTTTGTTAAGGGGTTGAAGTTGGGATTATTTTAGTTTACTGTGGGAGGTGGAGTTGGTTATTTGTGGCAATGATGTGGGTTTTGCTGGGATTATTTCAGTTTTGCTGCAAGTGTGGTAGAGGTGGAATTGGTTATGGCCAAGGGTTGTTGCACAAAGAGAAATGAGGTGTGGGATGTGTTAGGTTTGGAAGGAGGTAAGGTGAGGTTTTTAGGCATGAGAACGAGTAGAGTTGAGGTAAGTTGTTGGCTACGGGAACAAGTAGAGTTGAGGTATAGTTGCTGGGCATGGGAATGGATTGAGTAATATCAGAAGGTGATTGAGAGAGATAATAGTATATATGTTCTATTGATGTAATTGAATATTTATAGAGTACACAGGTGATTGAATGTGTAAACAAAACTAACTCCTAGATTGTAGGTAACAGCAGAAACAATCTTATACAAAGTCAAATATTCAAAACTCAGCTACAACTAAATCAGCAAATAAGATAAGATATGTGTTTTGTTATGCCCCCTCAAGATAGAGCTCGAGAAAAGAGTCCAGTCTTGTCTTTGAGAAGAAGAAATCTGGCTCGGGGAAGTGGCTTTGTTAGAACATCAGCAAGTTGATTAGCAAAGGAAACATGTGCAATCCGAAGAGAACCACCTTGAACTTGATCACGAATGAAATGAAAATCAATAGCCACGTGTTTCATTCGTGAATGGAAAACGGGATTAGAGTAGAGTTGAGTAGCCCCAACATTATCACAATAAACAACAGGTCTTGTAGAGAGATTAACATGCAGATCATGTAACAAAAAAGAAACCCAATTAAGCTCAACTGATCGGTAGTCAGCTTCGATGGAGGATCGAGCCAACGTCCAATGCTTCTTTGAACTTCAAGAGATAGCATTTCGGCCAAGATAAACAATATAAGCACTAGTGAAGGAAAAATCATCCAAATTTCCAACCCAATCAGCATCAGAGAAGGCATGTAGGGACAAGGGAGATTCCTTAAACAACTAAAGCCCATCATTGATAGTGCCACAAAGATAACTCAGTAATTGTTTAACAAGAGCCCAATGCTTAGTTGTAGCTCTATGCATAAATTGTGAAAGCTTATTAACTACAAAAGTAATATCAATGTGAGTAAGAATGAGATATTGAAGAATTCCTAGTAATGCCCGATACTCTGTAGGATCAAAAATAGCAGACCCAGAATTCAATGTAAGAGAAGAGGAACTCGTTTGAAGAGGAGTTGCCACTGGTTTAGCATCAGTCATGTTTGTTCTTGCAAGAATATCCATTAGATAACAACGCTGAGAGAGCAAAATACCATGTTTGTTTGGGACAACCTCCATACCAAGAAAATATGACAACAAACCAAGATTCTTTAAAGAGAACCGATCAGCTAAAAGAGTAACAAATTGACCCACCAAAGAATTATTATCTCCCGTTACAATCAAGTCATCAACATAAACAAGTAGATAAAGTAAATGCTCATTCGAGTTAAGAACAAATAGAGATGTATCAACATGAGAATTCTTAAAACCAGAGTTAAGGAGAAATGTACGAAGTTCCTGATACCAGGCTCGAGGAGCTTGCTTCAGACCATAAATGGCTTTTCTGACTTCGCAAACATGAGATGGATAAGCTTGATCAATGAAGCCTTGCGGTTGAGACATATAAACAGTCTCAGAGAGTTGACCCTGTAGAAATGCATTATTGATATCAACTTGATAAAGAGTCCAGTCGTGACTCACAGCTAGGCTTAGAACCAAGGTTTTAAAACCTAACCCGGCAAGTAACCTTCTTTTGGAGGCCGAGTCACAGGTTGGCCGGGTAGACCAGTTGAACCGTCCGGTTCAACTGTGACATCATCATGCTTACGTCAGCATGATGACATCATCATGACATCAACAAAAAAAATTAAATATTTAATATTTCATTTCCATATTACAAATCCATCCAAATTTGAAATAACATGAACACTATAATATAAATTATAAAGTATACAGTTTACAACTAAAAAGAAAACACATTGAAACCAAAATGGGATTTTGAAAATCCTACTACAAGTTTATAACCCCGAAGAGGTTGAAGTCTGGCTGAGAATTTTGATTGCAAACATTTGTAAATTTGGAGCACTATACCCATATGTTCTCCACCATTCATCTAATTGAAAATTAGACACAAGAAAAAACATTATTTCATAACATGGAAATCAAACGTAAAAGTTAAAACTCATAAATTAAAATATTAAATAACTATTACATAATACATACCAGGTTCTATGGTTTTGCATGTTTCAATAGCCATTTTTCGAGAAAAACTCCCATCGCGGTCTCGAAATATTCTACTCTCCTCCACCAACTTAGTCTTGTTTAATTTGAACGTACTTGCCTTTGTCTCAACAACATCAAGGAAACCACTTTGAACCTCCAGTTTGCCGTAAAAAGTTGCACGATCATATTGGAAAGTTGGATTCAAATAATAGACATAGAAAATACAAGATTAGACGTACCTTGGCTCGGATATTACACTCTCAATAAATTGACTCGTATAGAATGATAAGTTGGGTGTTTATACCTAGGACCTATTGCAGCTATAGCATCCACCAAAGGCTGAAGATAAATTGAATTTACTACATTGATAGGGATGCAAGCATCTTAAAAAAAAACCTTCCAAAAGCCATATATATTCTCTATGTAGCTTTTTTCCCGGCCAAAACACTCTTAATTGAGGGTTGAGACCCAGGAGTAGTCCTTGGAGTAAAGAAGCCACTAATCCCAACTGTTATTTTTCTATTAATTACATGGCTTTTTACTACCAAAAGCATTTTTATTTGTGGTCATTTCTGATGAAGACACCTCTTGACAATCTTGACCCTCAAATCCATGAACGTTGGCACCATAAGGATGTGCATACTTACGAGACTCTGTTTTTTCTGTATTCTTTACCCCAATTTCTTTTATTGCCTCTTGCATCTGAAATCTAACATCAAAAGGAACATTTGTGCACTTCCAATTTCCCCTTTTACTCCCGCTAGATGTAGTTTCATACGATAAATACCTCCCCCTCTAATTACCTTTGAACAATATAGACATGTTAATGTCTTCCTTCCATTTTGGTCAATGCCCTCAAGAACATGTCCTTATGCTACATCGTTCCTTCCTTAATATGAATGTAAGGAAGTACCCATGGACGAAGAATGTTGCCCAGACCCAAATGATGACATTCTTGATTTTTGTCAACTTGGATAAACAAAACCTATGAAGAAATTGTATGAAAAATTCATATTCATATCCATATACACAATGAATGTATGAGAAATCAACTTGGAAATTGTGTTGAACAGTAATTAAAATGTATCAATTCCACATGCAATGTCGTGCAATTGCACACTGCAATCTTGCATTTGCACACACTGCAATTTGTGCAAAATTGCAATGTGCAAATGCACATTGCAGTGTGCAAATGGGAAATTGCAGTGTGCAAATGCACATTGCAAATTTGCACAAATTGCAATGTGCAAATGCACACTACAGCGTTACACAAATTGCAGTGTGCAATTGCACACTGCAATTTCACACAACCAATGTGAAACTGCATTGAAGCCCGATGCCCTAAAACGAAAACCCACTTCTTCAATTTCAATTTTCAACGGTTAAACCCTAACCCTCCATTTTATCTACTCCCAAGCAACAAGCCAATCAACAAACATTCTCAAACCCTAAAACGAAAACCCACTTCTTCAATTTCAATTTTCATTGGTTAAACCCTAACCCTTCATTCTATCTACTCCCAAGCAACAAGCCAACAACAACATTGATGACAGTAATGTAAAAAGTAAAAAAAAAAAAATAACTAGGATTGAAGAAGAAAAAGTTTAAACTTTGAAGCACAAACCTCGCAGAGCTGCCGAAAAACGAAGATTGAATTGAAGAAGACGAAGTTATCGAAGCCTACACTTGAAGATCAGAAGATGTCTAAAGACGAAGAAAAAGAAGCAATCGAAGATTGCAGATTGAAGATTGAAGATTGAAACGGCGAAGAAGAAATTTTAATTTTTGTTTTGTCGAATGAATTGAAAGTGAAATACACTTTAGTTTTAAATTTTAATTTAATATTTTGTAATTTTTTTTTTTTTATGGTTTAACCCAATTTTGGTTGGACCAGCTGGTTGACACATAAAAGCTGGTCCAACCGCGGGTCTAAGTGGGTGAAATCATAATACCGATTTTTTTTCTGAACCGACCACACTCGACCGTTGGTTCAAGGTTGAACCGGCCAATCCGGGCTGGGTTTTAAAACCTTGCTTAGAACTAGGCAAATGGTGGTGGGTTTAGCCACAGGATTGCAAGTATCATGATAATCGACTTCTGGGCGTTGATGAAAACATTTTGCAACCAAGCAAGCCTTAAACCTGTCAATAGAGCCATCAGAGTTACGTTTTATTTTAAAACTCCATTTACAACCAACAATATTTTTATTGGGATCAGAAGGTGCTAATTCCCATGTCCCATTCTGAACTAGAGCATCATATTCTTTCGACATGGCCCAACGCCATTTTGGATCTTTTAGAGCTTGGGTTATGGTTGTGGGTTCAATATCAGTGGATTTGGACAATTGGGTATGAAGATTGAGCTTCTTGGCAGGTTTGTGAATGTTGTCTTTGGCTCGGGTGATCATTGAGTGAGTTGGTTAGAAGGGGATACGGGAAGGTTAAGTTGTCTTGGTGGTGAGTTAAGTGCTGGTGGATTTAATGGTGTTGGTTGGTTTGGAGGGTTATTTTTTTAGGGTGTAGAGGTAGATGATATGATGTCAGGGGTGTTGGTTTGGGTCGGAGCTTCACAATGGAACTGCCTTTGAATATCCATGTTAGATGGTTGCATAGTGGTGGTGTATAGGAAGTGGTGTTGTTGACTTTTATTATTGGTCGAAACCAAGTAGAGATGAGGTTGGACTCTTGACGTGGAGACGAAGTGGATAAAGATGAAAAAGGAAAAATAGACTCAATGAACCTAACATGTCTAGACACATAAATTTTTGAGGTTGTAGGATCATAACAAAAGTAGGCACTTTGAGTTAGAGAATACCCAAGAAAGATGCAGGGTTTAGAACGTGAATCTAGTTTATGAGAAGTATATGGTCTAAGCCAAGGATAGCATAGACAACCAAATACTTTGAGTTTCAAATAATTTGGAGAGGCACCAAAAATCTTTTCATAAGGAGAAAAGAAATTTAATGTCGAAGTTGGCATGCGATTAATTAGATACACTGCAGTAGCAAAAGCATGAGACCAATAAGTTAAAAGGAATTGAAGCATGAGAAAGTAAAGTAAGTCCTGTCTCAAATATATGAAGATGTCGTCTCTCGGAAAAGCCATTGTGCTTAGGTGTGTGAAGGGGAGTAGTTAAATGAGAGATACCATAAGTAGTAAGAAAACCATCAAGAGCTATATATTCACCACCATTATCAAAATAGAGTGTGTTGATGGTGAGTTTAAAATGTTTTTCCACAATTGCTTTAAATCAAATAAACACTGCTTTGACTTCAGACTTTTGTTTGAGAGGATAAAACCATATGTATTTAGTAAAATGATAAACAAAAATCACATAATATTTAAAGCCATCATGAGAATGAATTGGTGAAGTCCAAACATCAGAAAATATTATTTGAAGAGGTTCAGTAGAGACAAGAGTTGAATTAGAAAAAGAAAGTTTATGACTTTTATTACAGTGGTAGGCATTACATAAAAAATGAGAAGAAATAGAAGATGATAAATCCAATTGATATCTGGAAATTATTTGCTTCAAAATAGGAAATGTTGGATGTCCCAACCTGTGATGGCACTAGGACGAAGTGGTCTTGACACTAGAAAATGCAAATAATGGGGTGGAGATTGGCCACTCATACACACCATCTTTAATTGGACCGGTAAGAATTCAATGGAAACATTATTGGAAGTGCAAAATTGAGAGATAGATATTAAGTTTTTTTTTCATGCTAGGAAAACACAAAACATTGTTTAAGGAAAATTTAGTACTAGGAGTTTTGAGAGAGGTGAAACCAGTATAAGTGATGGGAAGACCTGTGCCATCTCCAATCATTATGTCATCAGAACTTGTGTAAGGAGAGTGAAGGGAAAGATTGCTCAAGTCGGAAATGACATGGTGAGAAGCGCCACTGTCCAGAAGCCATGATGGAGTGTTGGAACTGTTGGCAGCAAAATGAGCTCTTGGTTGCCATTGCGAAGATGGTGTTGCTAATGTATTTGTGTTATTGAATTGTTCAACTGGGACTAAGCGAAAGGAAGGACATCGTTTGGCAGTGTGTCCCTGGATTTGGCAAATTTGACAAAAGCCAAGGTATGGCCGTGAATGAGGCTAAGCACCAAGATTGGTTCCAGCAGTGTTTGGAGCAGGAGGGCGAGCACCATAGTTGGGCGATGGGCACCAAGGGGTGTTGTTAATACCATTGTTTGAAGGTGGTTTCCAACCATTGTTGCCTAGTGAGCGTGAACCAGTATAGGTTCGAGTGATTGGGTTAGCAGAGGCAAGAAAATAAGATGGATCAGATTGGGTACCTTTCAGATATGCTTCGAAACTCAGTACTTTTCATGTAGTTCATCGAATCCAATCGCATTATCTTTGTCCTGAACTGCATGGACAATTTCTTTGTAATCATCACCAAGTTTATCAAGTATGTGCTCAGTTAGATCTCCATCATCAAGTAGTGCTCCAAGGATTGCGAGTTCATCGGCTCAGGTTTTAACTCTCTGTAGAAATTCAGTAATAGTTTGTGAGCCCTTGGAGAGATTTTTGAGTTGAATTGTTACCTGCTTGATTCGTCCACAAGAAGACTTGGCATAAGTATTGGCTAATGTAGTCCAGGCTTCCCATGAAGTTTTGGCTTGAGCGACGAAAAGAATAATGGTGGGAGAAAGGGAACCAACAATTGCATTGAGAATGAGTTGATCTTATTATGTGAGCTGAATTATGTATTACAGCTTCATTCTGAGTTGTAGTTGCAGGAGGGCATGCTTTTGATCCGTCAACATATCCAAGGAGGTCGTATCCAATGAAGAGCTAGCGTCTGAAATTGTAATTTCCAGGTGAGATGGTTATTAGAGGTGAGTTTGAGAAGGGCTTGAGCAGTAATATTAATACTGATCAGAGTGTTTTGTGGATCATTTGTATTGGAAGTTGTAGAAGAGTAGTTGTTGGTAGTCTCGATTGCCATAACGACAGGTGAAGAGAAAAAGGAGAGAAGAATATATATATATATATATATATATATATATATAGATATATATGCTTTGATACCATAATATCATAAGGTAATTGAGAGATATAATAGTGAATTGTTCTATTGATGTAATTGAATATTTATAAAGTACATAGGTGTTTGAATGTATAAACAAAACTAACTCCTAGATTGTAGGTAACAACAGAAACAATCTTATACAAAGTCAAATATTCAAAATTCAGTTACAACTAAATCAGCAAAGAAGATAAGATATGTGTTCTGTTATTTCTTTCTATGGAAAATATATTTCTTTCTATGGAAAATATATTTCATTCAATTGCTTCGAAAAAATTTTAATCGAAGATCTAATATCAAAACCTACAACAGATTTGAGGAACACATAATCCGATAACATAAACCATTAAATCATCTAAAATATGTGACAATGTTTTAATGAAATACAGAATATATCTTAAGAGTAAAGATCTATGTTAGAGTCGGAGGACTCTAGTTCATGTTAGGATGCCCATTTTTTAAGTGCAGCGGAAGTGATTTACCAAGTTGATTTATCAATATCAAGTTAAGGAACAAATCAACAAACATGAGCAGCAAATGTAAAGCACACAAGCATGTACATGGTTCGGTTAAAACCACTCTTAGCCTACATCCATGGGACCTCGTCCAGAGAAGCTAAATCCACTATGAAAACAAACATTACAAGA
>WYDK02038314.1:0-17984 GCA_009867345.2 Toxicodendron radicans | reverse complement strand
CTTTTTAGATTAAAATCATCATTATTTTTGTGTTACCTTTGCTGTCAACTTTGCTGTCGACAGTGCTGGAGCATTGATTGCAACTGACTAGTTTTACAATCCCTGTAGAAACGATATTTGATTATTTGAATCTAAACTACTTGTCAACCACGTATACTTGCATGCATGTGTTATTGTTGGGAAGAGACAACAGTCGCAAGGCAAGCTAAACTCATAGTTCGCGCGATGCATTGCGCGAGGATGCATGAAGTTTGAGTAAAAAGTTAACCACTTAATAGAAGGGGTAAAAACATTCATCATTTTATCAACTCGATTTTCTTAGGTTACAACGATGAAAAGGAAAAGCGAATACAAAAATGGCCATGGAAACACAGGAAAATGGTCGTAACCTATTCTCTGTCTCGCTCAGAATTTTACAAGCTCGAGGATTCGGCCCGTCTCATATCCGCCACCTCCTTGCGGAGTCGATCCATATCCTGGTGAAGGCGGGCTATCTCGCGGTTTTGATTAAAGCGATTGGCGCGAAGTACCGTTACATCCTGACGAAGACCTTTAGCCTCCGCTTGAGCTTGAGTCTTAGTCTGAGCCTGAGTTTGAGCCTGAGCATGAGCCTGAGCTTGAGCATGAGCATGAGCATGAGCATGAGCCTGAGCCTGAGCTTGAGCCAAATCGCTCTCAATCTTGCACAAGAGTTGCTTGCGGTCTTCGGCAGACAAGAGTTGCTTGCACAAGAGTTGCTTGCGGTCTTCGAAGCCAAAAGCTGAAACAAAATAGCAGGAAAAAGTTAGAACTGTCCAATACAAACAAATAAAGAAAGACATGTAACCCTACACGTGCAACGAACTTCACATTGGCTTGATCAACAGCTATCCTAGCCAGGAGATCGAAGCTACCCGAATCTCTAACTTCCTCCCAATAAAAAGAAGGAACGCTCTCACTGAGCGAGATAAAGTGGACACGAAGGTGATTGGGCATGTTCTCTGGCAAGTTCCCTTCACCCTTAAATTCTGGCACCCCTAGGGACCTGACCCAGAGGCAAATCCTGGCAGGGACAGTGGGGAGCCTCCTTCCCTGGTGGGAAGGTCCCACTGTTCCAATGTCTGTCGCAACGGCGATCACTGCATCACCAACACAATTCCCACGAGACGGGGATCGTGCACCTCCAACGGAGTCTTGAATGCCTCATGTTCCCTCAACACCGACGGGATAGGAAGGACTTGCACCCTCATCATTGGCGTTCCTCGGCCACCCAGAGGATTGAGCCTTATCTGACACAGTATTGCAGTAGGGATAATGCATTTTTGCTTGAAAGATCAAGGAAACCTAAGAAAAATAGTCGCAGTAAATTTGAAGAGTTTGATGTCTACCAGAATAAGGAAGGAAATATTCAGAACAATGCATGCTCAGAGAAGTTCACTCAAGTCCATTTATACACACAAATGAATGCGGATACCCAAGCGTCATAGTAAGTGACTTTTCCCAACAATTGAAACGTCATAACAGTCTGGGAAACCAGGGAAAGGAATCAGTGTATGCGCCGCCTTGGCAACAATTTGAAGGGAAGCATAGCCGCCATTGGCAGGAGAAAAGACACCCTCTGAAACCGAAAGGACGTCATGTCTCGAAGGGTTGCGCCTCGAATAGTTGTGGTAATTGTTGAATCTTACCTTAGTCCGCTTAGGAGTTTCCAGTAACTGCTCGTGGTCACTGGAAACTAGGGGGGTTAATGTTGGGGGGTTTTTCTACATGGTCAGATGCGCGCCACGTGTCCAGAGTCAAGGGCATGAGATCGATAAACAAGAGCGCTCCACGTATCCCTGTTTCCATTGACAGCCCAAAACGGGGGATTGAATAAACCTAGTAAAGTGTGATTGATAACATTTAATGAGATCACTGTAGTAAATTATGAGATGAAGCGTCTAAAATTGGCTTAACTGAAATTAAACATGGTGTTACTGTCCAAGATCCAGGATATCCGGGATAATGTGTGTAGAGATCGCCATAATCTACCCACTCTCACCAACCATCAGAATGAGGGCTATATAAAGAGCAGCAATGGGAGGAGCAAAGGGGATTCTTTTCGAAGATAAACAACCTTTATCACTATATATTTTTACTTGTTTCACTGTAACTCTTTCCAAAAAAAGCAATAACAAACTCAGTGGATGTAGGCTTGGTCTAAATACTGTCGAACCACTTAAAAACTCTCTTTGTCATTTACATTTTGTTTACATACCTACACACACTCACATTTACAATGCTAACCGTCAGATATTATAGTCGATATACGATGGTTATGCCATTGCTTATCCAGTCCCGCTGAAGGTCGATCGAGTATCTCTCGTTAGTGCGGATTTTCGTTCGTACTAACACTCCTCATCATCCTCAACCACGGGATCATCAGACTACAAAATACATCATTACTATAAAGCATCCACCACGCCAGCAAAGATTGTGCAACAAACCATCAAATCCTGACCCACAAATCATATCTTTACAACACCCACAACGAAAAAAAAAAGCCTCTTCACTTGAGTTTGAGTAGTCACTATCGCCGTTCGATAGGAAGTTTGAGCAGTCATTACTATGTTGAGGTTTTCTTGTTTGAGATGGGCAGCGCCAGCGAGGAGTTCTTCTTGAGTTTGAGTAGTCATTATCGCCATTCGATAGGAAGTTTGAGCAATCATTATTTTGAATAACAAAACTTGGAATTAAAAAAAGAAAAGGTAAAAATATATGTGGGAAACGGGTGACCCGCAGCTAGTACAATTTCATACCCGTTCAAAAATTTTACCCATCTGACCCGTACCCCTGATTATCGGACCCGTACCCGCTCGGCCCTCCCGTTTGCCATGTCTACCAATCATCAATTTGTCTTTCAACCATTTAGGCAGACAAGACCAGAACAAGGACTGTTTAGTAATGAATTTTTTACCTTTCGTGGCGTTTTAAAAGTTAATACCTTTAATGGCATTTGTAAAGCGCCACTAAAGGATAATTCATTAGTAATGAATTCTTAACTTTTAGTGGCATTTTAAAACACCACTAAAAGGTAATATTTTTAGGGGCATTTTAAAATGCCACTAAAAGACCCGAAACCGCCGAAACAAAACAACTTTTAGCAGCATTTTAAAACGCCGCTAAATTGGCGGGAAGTTAGGCGGGGGTGGATTTGGCGGGAAGGTGTTTTTAGCGGCATTTCTTTGGATATATACCGGCATTTGTAATAAACGTCGGTATAACCTATACCGACACCGGTTTCAGCGGCGTTTTCCCAAATGTCGTTAAACCTTTTAACGGCGTTTATAAACGCAGCTAAAGGGTATAAATACGCCAATAAAGGGCTTTCCTATTGTAGTGACGGCCGACACCACACCGGTATCCCTCGTGAACTCCACATTCATCTCTTTTGTGCTTATAGGTCCATGATGATACCAGTGGTTCATACCCGGGGCGGACCCAGTCGCCGTGAGGCCTACCCTCATATTTTGAATTTTTTTTTCAAATATATATATATATATATATACTCATGTAAATGCAAATACAATTTATTATAATTATATTAAAAAATTTGTAAAACGGGCCTACCCTCAGTCGTCACCTTCAATTGACAATTACAAAATATATATTTATATGATTAGGGCCCACATAACTAATTTTTAACAAATATATTAATCCAAACTCTACTAATTTTTGGGCCCATCATATTTATTGCCATAAAAAAATATATAAAAATATATGCTCACCAAATCTATTACCATAAAAATATGGGAAATTTGTGCCTGGGAGGTAGAGAGACGGTGATGTCTTCTCAGCAGCCATGGTCCAAATCCCACAAGAGAGATATATTTATACGGCTGTCAGACTCTAAATTTAAATTAAAACCAGTTTCATTTATTCGGTCCGTGTTTTTTTTTATTGTCTTCTTCACTCAAACTCGGTCGCTCTCAGTCTCGGTCTCGTACAAGTTACATTGTTGAAGCTTTCATTATTTAAGGTATCACATTTAGTTTTATTTCCCGTTTTATCAATTTTAAATATATGTATTACTCATTTAAATTTAGTTTATTTTAGAGTTAAATCATGTTTTTTTTTTTTTGAGGTTTTTTGTGACACCCCGTGTCACGTGATTTTGGGTCTGAGGTTAATTTACTTGAATTTGGGGTACTTTTGTTAGAAAATGAAAGCTTGGAGGAGGCTTTTGTAAGGAATGAGAAACATGAGGGTTTATGGGATATTTTGCAGCTTAGTATAAAGGTGGGAATATTGCATTTTTCCCATTTTTGTTTCATTTGGGCATTGAAGAGAAGATAAGAGAGGGTAGAGAGAGAAAGTTTCAAGGCTAGAGAGAGAAAGTGAAGATTTGATGGAATTGAGCTAAAATCTGGTTAATTAGTAAGATTATGCTTCCATTTATGCTTCAATTTTATTATTATCATCTTTCTCCATCGTTTAATTGAGAAATTGAAAATGGGGGATAATGGGGATGATTTTGAGATAGATAATTGTGTGAATTGAAGTAGTAATTGGTTGTCTTATGTGAATGGATTGTGGTAGATGAAATGTGATGTGAAATGGGAGTGATTGGGAGAGAAAATCGGGATATCCGTGGTGGACAATCTGGAAAACCCAGATTGTCGCCACGGCGAAGTTCGAGATTTGAATGTCACCGCGGTGAAGTTCTTGATTAGGGTTATCACCGCGGCGAAGTTCGTATGAATAGTAGACATCCTTTTCTCTAGAACTTCGCCGCGGCAAAGAAGGAGTGTCGCCGCAGCGATAAAATCTAGGGTCTGGTGGCATTTTAGGGGTGTAAGTGCAAGGTTTGAAACCTGTCAAGTAGACAGGGGTGTGAATGCAATAAATCAAAAGTCGAGGGACCTAAGCAAGATACTGGAAAACTATAGGGGTTAATGAAAGAGTAGGAAATTTTAGGGGCTTAATGGTAATAGTAGAAAAGTTGAAGGGGTAAAATGATATTTTCCAAAGAGGGACTAAATTGATATTTGCCAAGAACCAAAGTTGTATGAAATTTTTATGAGTGATTGGTATTCGGGTATAAGAGGGTTTTTATTATAAAGGAAGTTAAATTGACCTCATAATATTAGTATAATTGATGATTGTCGTGGTTTACCTTAGGGAGACCTCGACAAGGAGAATTCTTCGGATCTCGATCAAGGAAGATGAGTGTGGTAGCAACTCCGATCAGGTGAGTGGATTACCAGATTCTCTTAAGAACTTATATTTGGTTTTAAGATGTTTAAATATGTATTGTGATACATTTATATATATATGTTTGGCATGAGCGTTTGGTACGCATGGCGAGGATAGGGAAATGACTAATTATGGCGTAATTCTGATAAATCGAAATACGGATGAGCTTATAAGGAGTCGATTTGGGAAAATGAGTTGAATTAAGAGATGGATCGGTTTGAATGGCCAAAGTGGATTAGCCATCCTGAATATGGTTCAGATTGGGAACGATTAAACTTTCCGATTAGGAATGAATTGGGTTTGGTTGGCATCGCGTGTGAGTGGAGTGATCAACAGGTGGGGGTCCCACTTATGCCGAGTGCGCTGAGTGACCCTCGGGGTATAAACCTGTGATCTCGAGGCGGAGATTTCCACCTATGCTGGGAGTGCTGGGTGAACCCCGGAGCTGAGTGGTGATATTTGTGATATCCAGCGGGTGAGACTGGAGTGGAATCTATGATTATCCAACGGATGAGGCTGGAGGAATAGTTGCGATGATCCAGCAAGTGAGGCTGGATGGACAGTTGTGTACTTAATGACCCACAATCATTGAAAAGTGATGCAAGGGTGTGAACTACTCCGTCGGGAATTGGCAATTATGAATCACGGGAAATCATAAGGGAATAATTTAAGAGTCTCCTCATACGGATTAAGGGTCGTGAGTCATTTTAATTATAATTGTATTTTCCACTCACTGAGCTTTCTAGCTTACTGTTTTAGTGTTTTCCCTCCAGGTTTGCAGTCAAGGTTCACGAGGCGCTGGAAGCACGCTTTCAACTGATTCGTAGACACATGTTCATCGGCATAATGTTTGTACATGGTAGTTGCACTCTGATACAATTTTTATGTAAATTTCTTTGTAATAAATAATATTTTGAGATTTATAAATGGTTTTCGAAAAATCTCACCCCTATTTTGGAAATCCGAGCCCCTCGGTTTACCCGGATTGGGGTGTGACATTTTTTATTTTAATTTGATGGCAAAATGGATGGATCTTGTGAGTTTGTTTTATGTTTGGGTTGAATCATGTCTTTTTTTTTTAAACATGCTTTTAACGATCAATCTATTCTCAACATTTATTTCTTTTTATTAATTGTTATGTTAATTTCTACAATATAATTAAGTTTTAGCATGACCTTCATGATTGAATAAGGTTCGGATAGATGAAGTAAATTAAAACTGAGTGATTCGTGACTTGATAAATAAAAACTAATAGTTGAGTAAGATTATTATTTTATAATGTGATTAGTTGGCTATGTATGTTCTAATAATAATTAAATTAAATCTAGCTTGATCTAAGCTAATAATTTAAATAAGTCAAGAAATTGATTAGCTAATTATATAAGTTTTTAAATTTCACTAAGTCTCGTACAAGTTACACAACTTGAAGTTTGAATTATGCTTCTATGATGATTTTAATCAATCTCTTTGTAAACCTTTATGTATTTTACTTGTGTTACAGTTGTGATTGAGCTCTAAATTTGTGTGAAATGTTTTTGGTGGATTGTAGTTTTTGTAACTCTTTTGATTATATTGGATTTAAGTAGATCGTTAAATTCCCGTAGTTTTTGCTCTTTCCACATTGAAGAGGTTTTTCCACGTAAAAAATTCTCTCTTGTGAATTGGATATTATTTTCAACATACTTATTCAAGGTTTTGCTTCTCATGGATTTATTCAAGTAGGAAAATGTTATGTTATTGCATTTTTTTCCCTTTCAAGTTTTTGATTGTACTATTTTGTTTGTTTAAGGTTTGGTAGTTTTTTAAAAGTTTTCACTAGTTATTTGACGAACAATGATGGAGCCGTGGAGGCCCCCCCGAGCCAAAAACTCTGGGTCCACCACTGTTCATAGCCCACATGATCAACCTCACAACACTTCGGATAGATTTTTACATCTACATATATTTAATAAACTTATAATAAAATATGTTTAGTATTAATAATTCATGAACATAATTATACTGTATTGAACATATATATATTACAAATAAATTTACATATTTTTGCTTATATTTTTTTTAATGTTTTAATATATATGTTTGAATAATTTACTAAGTACAATTTTATGTTAGTGTTTGAAATTACAAAATACTTATTTTAACAAGATTACCCCTACCCATATTATTAATTGAAAGATCCTTCAAACTGAGGAGACACTTGAGTTTGTTTAGATTTTGTTTTTTTGATCAATCAATTTCTAGATTAATTGCCTTTTCCATGAAGAATTTCATAATCTGTAAAAGGCGTTAAATTGGAATAACAGATCATTAATTCCGTGAAAAATAGAAATTGATTGATGGATGTATTCAACAAATGGAAAGATCATATTTTATAACTTGTTTAATTGGTTAAGTATAAACGTGAATCAATAAATAAATTTACCAGAAAATTTATTGTTAGGTGGAGAAAGGTAGAAACAATAAATAATTATATATAACTTTGTCAGCTGTTTATTTATTATGTGAAGTTGTCGGTTGTAGTTCAAATCTATTACGGGTAAGTACATGAAAATAAAATTACTAAAAATTGAATAAATATTAACTGGTAAATTCTACTTATGGAAAGTGGACTTAATGCTATTTATGAACCTTCAATTTTCTTTATACTTTAGTATAAAGGGCACAAAAAAAAAAGATTCATAAATATGTATCAAATGTTAATTTGAGATATTTTTCTACTATTTGTATGTGAGTGGATAATATTGAGACAAAAGATATATTGATATCTAGATTCATATTAAAAAAATACAAGTTGATTATTTTAAACATAGATTGGGAATATTAAAAATGAAATTGATAACACAATGAATAACAAACTATGAAATTTAATTATAAAATCAAATATAAATTCTTTACATAAACTAGAATGATAATTTGATTTTTCTAAGACATAGTTAATTTTATTATTATTGAGAAAGTCATTAAATTTCACCATTGTTCATACTATTATAAACATCCTCCATGGAATCTTGACGTGAGGATCTCTTCCTTTCTCTTTTGTCCCCAAAACCTTACCATTTTTTAATCATGGAGGAGCCCAAGGGTCGACCAGTGGGTGGCACTGAGTACAGCTGGTGCCGTGCCGTGCCCGGCGGCACCGGCATTGCTGTCCTGGCATTCCTCACCTCAAAAACCCTAGAAGCCTTAAAACTTCAAAACGCCATAAATAAACTACAAAAATTCCACCCAGTACTAAGGTCAAAACTCCACAGAAACCCTAGCAAAAACAGCTTCTCCTTCATCACATCTTCGACTCCTTACGTTCAAATCAAGTCGTTTAATCTCTCATCAACCTGTAAAATCCTTGAAAGTCTTAACCCTCCGACGAAAAACTTGCCTATTTCGCCTTTGCAATCACTTCTTGAACATGAACTTAACCAAAATGTTTGGTGGTGTAATAATGATAATGATATGTTCTTGGCGAGCATGTACTCACTGCCTAATGAAAAGTGGGTGGTGGTGCTCCGGCTTCATGTGTCGGCGTGCGACCGGACGACCGCGGTGTCTTTGCTGAGAGAGCTGCAAGAGCTGGTGGGTGAAGGGGAAGAAGAAGAGAGAGGAGGGAAGGTGATGAATGAGATTAATTTGGGAATAGAGGATCTTATTCCAAGTGGGAAAGTTAAGAAAAGTTTATGGACAAGAGGGATAGACATGCTTAGTTACTCCATGAATTCATTCAGATCAACGAATCTGAAATTCATTGATCTGAAGTCGCCAAGATGTTCTCAGGTTGTGAGGTTCCAGATGAACAAAGATGAAACTGAGAGGATCATTTCTGTAAGTTGAATATTAAATATATCATCTTTATTTATTATTTATTATTATTTTAGAATTAAGAAATTTCTTGATACTTACTTTTGAAGCCCAATTTTAAAATTGGAGTTCCCATAGAACTTTCAAATATTTGAAAAACGAAAACAAGGATCTTTGATTATGCTTGAACCCTAAATCTTAAAAAAAAAAAAAAAAATTGATTGCTTATATATAAATTTTTGCAGGGTTGCAGATCAAGAGGAATAAAATTATGCGGGGCTCTAGCAGCAGCTGGAGTGATGGCTGCACAGAGCACAAAACGTTCTCAATCTGATCGAAAGTATGCAGTGGTAACTTTCACTGATTGCCGTTCGATTCTTGAGCCACCGCTTACAGCTCATCATTTTGGTAAGTTAATTAAGATATTAATTATAATTCTTGTTTAATTAATCTGTTTGTTTTTAGTATGCAACTTCCATAATCTTGAAAATTAAAAATATGAAATATAATTCTTATTCCCTTTAATGAAAATAAAAGGAGGAGAAAAATGTGATAATATTATTCTTTATTCAGGTTTTTATCACTCAGCAATCATGAACACACACATAATAAAAGGAGGAGAAAAACTGTGGGAGCTGGCCAACAAAATGTACATGGCATTTGCAAACTCAAAGAAGAGCAATAGGCATTTCTCAGACATGGCGGACCTCAACTTTTTAATGTGCAAGGCTATCGAAAACCCCGGATTGACCTCATCTTCATCCCTGAGAACATCTCTGATGTCAGTGTTTGAGGACACAGTAGTGGATGATTGCAATGAGAAGCAACAAGAACATGTAGGGTTGGAGGACTACATGGGATGCGCTTCGGTTCACGGACTTGGGCCATCCATGGCGTTGTTCGACACCTTGCGCGGCGGAAGATTGGACTGTGTGTGCGTGTATCCGTCGCCGTTGCACTCAAGAGAGCAAATGCAGGCGATGGTTGATTGTATGAAGGGTATTCTTGTGAATACTGTGACTGAATGTGGAGAGCAATGAGAGATGGCTAAATTATAAATTATCTACTTAAAACGGCTTTTAGTTAAAATAAAGATATCCGTGATGTATTTTTTTTTTTTTTAATGAATTTTCTGAATCCATTTTTTTTTTTTAAATAATTGAAATTTACAAAAATTGAAAGATTAATACTACAAGTACAAACTAATTATACAAACTATTCTCTACAAACTGATATGACAATCTTAAATGTTTGACATATCATCTATTTTAATTGATTAAATTATCTCTAATTTAAAATAATTTAATCATATTAAAACACATCATTTTGTATAACCGAGTTTGTATATATTGTATTACTCAAATTGAAAACATGTTCGACATGTTTATTTGAAAACAATACTTTAAAATCATGAAATTGAAAACACATTCAGCATGGTTGTTTGAAAACATAAAAAAAAATAAAAATGCAAAATTTATTACATATACAATAAATAAAAACCTTTCAAATTAATATTTATTTTGTTGCTCTCGAAGAGTTTATCTAAAATATTTCAATTTTTTATTCCCTTTGCAATTTTGTGATCAAATATTGATTTGAAATAAAGGTTTTGTTTTAGGAGAATAGGAGAAACAATGGATTTTTTTTGTTGGAATTTTTCTCTCTCTTTACTTTATTACTAAATTCTCTATTTTGTAAAAATAAAAACAAAAAAATCATATATTAACTTAATCACATATTTCGTAAGAAAAAAAAAATGAACAACATGAAATAAGTTCATAAACAACGGCTAAAGTCTTAATTTGATTTGATTGAATAATATGCTAGACATTGAGATTGTTCATGTCACCATAATTAATTAAAGTTAGGAAAAGTTAACCTTTTTACTGGTTAAATTAAAAAAAAAAATGACCCATGTTGTTATGAAAATTTGCAACAACCAGTGAAACCCGATTGACTCTGCCGGAATCAAATTGGATGGACGCATGATTACAGATAATCAATAAGAAATTAATAAAAACAGTAATTAGAACGAAAGTAATCATAATGCAAGAACACAAAAAATTTTTTTAAAAAGTTTCAACTTGTTAATTCTCAAGCCTACGTCCTCTATTATCTTATTAATGTATGAGCACAATAACAAGATTTAACTACTCTCTCACAATGAATTCCTCTATAAATTTGTTCCCCCCATTACAATGATTTAGAGGGGTTTATACAGTACATGCATCGTTATAGAGTTGTAGTAGGAGTTGAAATACCAAGTTACACCAAAGTAAACTTCTTATCGAAGATGAAGTTGGAATTGAATTGAATCTCTTTCACTTGGATTGAGTTGATCTAAACATCCCCATCTTTCTATCTCTTATGAGAATCTAAAAATATCGTTTTATCTTTATCTTGGAAATAGATAATTATGACAAAGTCGCATATCATTACTAACGAGGTGCTTTGCTGGCGTACTGCAAGCTTACTCCTTCTGAAGAGCCAAGCCGAGCCGATTCACTTTGCACAACCCAAATGAAATTTTCATGGATAGCCCGTTATCTTGTCTTTGACTCTTTTGCCATGACTATCACATTTTAAATATAAATTTCTATTCAATCTTTTTATCTATGTAATAAGATTCTCCGAATGGTTAATAATTTTAGTTTTCCAAGCTTATCTAGAAGCTAATATGTATGTATGTTTGAGAAGACAAGGACACAATAGAGATAATTCTTAAAAAATAAATTCCTATTTTTCATTTGAATAAATACTATATATTTTCCGTAACTTGCATAATTTAGAGGACTAAACATAGAACAAAAATTTAGTCCTTTAAATTAGTGTTTGTCCTTGTTAGTCTTACTTGTCATTATTCATCACAATATATATATATATTAATCACGATAGTTGAAATCTAGTACTAATTTATAACCATATTTATGTCTCATAATCAAGGTATTTCAGATTGTTCGCTAATTATATGACCTTATTTTAGAGGTGGGTTTTGGCCCGGGCTTTAGTATTGGTCCCTAGATCGGACTAGGCCTTGGGGGAGTAATTGGGCCCAGGTCGGTCCCACCTCTAGGACCCAGTCCTGGGACCAGACTTGGTTAATTTAAAAAATGCTCATGACAAATAATCCTTAACTACATAATAAATTTAGGGGTTAAAATGTTATTTTAAATGGATGGTTAATATATATATATATATATATATTTATTTATTTATTTATTAAAAATTTACAAATC
This sequence comes from Toxicodendron radicans, assembly GCA_009867345.2. NCBI lineage: Eukaryota > Viridiplantae > Streptophyta > Magnoliopsida > Sapindales > Anacardiaceae > Toxicodendron > Toxicodendron radicans. The sequence continues at coordinate 5,742 of WYDK02038314.1, read as the reverse complement.
ACTCCCTGATACATTACAAAAGCCCCCTTACATAATTATAAATTACCCTAGATATATAAAAAATTAGGGGGCTAAATTGATATTTTACAAGTCTGCATAAGACCGGTCCTATACAAGTCAAGCCTACATAAGACCGGTCCTATAAAAAGTCAAGCCTATACCTGGGCCTGGGACCGGACCGGGCTAGGGATGGGCGTTAGACTTGCACCTGCGGGGGCTCGCCCTGCCCTGTTTGAGGCGAGGTTCACCCGCCAAAATCGGGTGTGGGTGTGGGTGCGAGTCTAAAAAGAAAATTCATCACCAAGTGCGGGGTAGGTGTGGGGATAGTATTGGCCTCGCACCCGCACCGCCCTGCACCCGCATCAGACCCACACCCACACCCGCACCCGCACCCGCACCCGCACCCGCCCCAAAATATAATAAACTAATAATATTATAATTCTAATTAAGTTTTTCAATGAAAAAGTGTGTTTGTTTGAAATTTTTTATTGAATTCTATTCATACGGAAAAATTAGTTCATATTTTTGTAATTACTACATGAGTCAAATTGTTTATCTTGTCCAAAAAAATGTGAATAATTTAAAAGTTACTTTCCCAACCTGATTCATATTTAATTTGAATTACCATGTCTGATTAAACATGACATTGTAATGCATTTGTTTTTACATTTTTTTTTATTAATTTATCGGATGAAATTTTATTAGACATTATTGTATCATATGTTGGTCTCTACAATTTAACAAAACCGTATTAATAATATATGTGAGCTGTCACACGCACACCCCCTCCCGAGTGGTCCTTACCCCATCGGATCCTGGTACTTCGTGAGACTCGGATCCTGAAAGGAGGGTGAGTTTTTGAGAATCTATTTAGAAAACACAAATAAATGTTTTGATTACAAATAAAATTCAAAGGTTATAATATACAAAATCCGAGTCCGGAAATAGCATCAAAGTCACTATATGTCAAGCATGATGCAGCGGTAATAAAACATGCGTCTGAATGCCAACCTACTGTAGATGATGCAACTCGACTCCTAGACAATGACCTGGAAAGGGGAAAAATAAAAAACAGTGAGCTGGGAAGTCCAGCGAGTGGACAATACAATTTAAAATACAATTTATTAAAAATATTCAGATGCTGAAAAAAAAACATGATTAATGAAATCTCGACAATCAATTCCATCAATCATCAACTCAGTCCTCCTATGCTCTACCCTAACCGCTCCGGTAGAAGCCCTACATGCAACCATCTGACTAACCTCGTATCATACATCCTCTCGTGGGAGATCCCCCAGCGCTCTCAGACATAGGTAGACGCAACCCACTCAAACACTCGTGGAAGATCCCCCCAACGCTCTTAGGCATAGGTAGACACACTCCACAGTATCCCCCAACGCTCTCATGCATAGGTAGATACAATCCCTACTCATGAAGATCCCCTAGCGCTCTCAGCCATAGGTAGATGCACTCCACAGTATCCTCCAGCGCTCTTAGTCATAGGTAGATACAATTCGGGGTCCACATATGGATAAGTCTGGAGCTCAACAGACGTCTGTTCTGTCCCGATAGGATACTATCACCATGAGGTAGTACGAACCATCCTCAATCACACTTAGCTAGTCGTCGTCCATCGTGCTCAGATCCAACTGATCTCACCACCATAATCCACATATGCAGAACATGCATGTAGATAAATATAAATATATAACACACACATGCATCTGTTCATGTAAAATATCATTTTAGTCTCTCAGGGGAAAATATCAGTTTACCCCCTAAACATTTACCTCATTACAAATTAGTCTCTCAACTTTCCCAATCTTTATTAACCCCCCATAATTTTTCATCATCACACTTAGGTCCCTCGACCTTTGATTTATTACATTTACACCCATGTCTCCTTGACAGGTTTCAAACCTTACACTTACACCCCCATCAAGCTTAAAGGGTCTAGAATCTTCTAAGTGTTGTCGCCGCAGTGACACCTTTTTGTCGCCATAGCGAGGACATACCTGAGAGTTTGTCGCCGCAGCGACGACCTTTTTTCGCCTCGACAACATTCTAGAAATTTTCCTCACCCACTGTTTACATGAACTCCGCCGCGGTGACACACCGTGGTTGCCTCAGCACGAATGACAATCTTCAACTTCGTCGAGGCGACAACCTTGGTTTTCCAGATTGTCCACTGCAATCTCTTGTTTTCCTCTCCCAATAACCCCCTTTTTTCTACTCCAACCACACACAACCATACATACTCATAAACATATAACATATCCCTCCATTTAACCACCTAAACCCATACTCCAAAATCATCAATCTAACCCACATCCCACAATTTCATACACAACATGAATTTAAGTTTTCAAAACACATTTTTATGCATAAATAATATTATTCCACTCACCTCTTAAGCCGATTTAACTTAGGAACTCAGATCTCTGCTTTTCTTCACCTAAAATCTCAATTCAACCAATTTTCAAAATTCTCAAATTAATGATAAAAAGATGAATATATAATGAAATTGAAGTATGAATGGAGTATAATCTTACCAATTAACCAGATCTGAGCTTAAATCCTTCAAACCTTCACTTTCTCTCTCTAACCCTTGACACTTTCTCTCTCTAAAAGGCTCTCCCAACGTGTATGATAAAGAAAAATGTGAGAATTCTACCTATGCACTCCCTTATATAGTAAACCGCAAAATATCCATTTACCCCCATGTTTTCCATTTCTTGCAAGAGTCTCCTATAAACTCTTACTTTCCTACAATTGCACCCCAAATTCAAGTAAATTAACTTTATACCAAATACTCTGTAACACGGGGTGTCACATGAGCTTTTGCCTTAATGTGACAAATCTAATACTATGAGGTATGAGCCTCATCCATTAGTTATTATCAATCACTAAATTAGTAAATTTTGTGGCTTTAGTTGTGATTGTGGCTATCATTAGTTCTTATGATGATGACACATAAAGAATTTTACAAAAATCAATACATTTTGGGTTCTTGATTGCGGCTTTTACACTTTCTTAATCTTTCTTGGTTTGTGTTTTTTGTTCTTGCTTATATTGCATAAATCATAGTTTAGGTAAGTTTGGATGATAGTTTTCATATTGCACAAATCACACGTATGAATATTTTGGAAGATTTTGGATCTCTAATTGTGAAGTTATTTATTCTAGTATATTTTAAATTTTATATTTTACGGATGGTTGTTTGTTTGGGTATGTAATTTATATTTTATGTGTTTGGGTGATTTCATTATTTTAATTTCTTTTATTTGTCTTCAAGGATGCAAATTGTAAAGGAGTTGATGCAATATGGTATCAAAGATGCAATTGATAAAGGAACTGAATGAGTTTAATTACATTTTGTAAATCAGTAATTGTAACCTATTGATTTTTGAATGTACAAACATTATGGTGCAAAGTTTTTGGAATAGACAAGAAGACTAGTTTATCTATTGGAAAAAAATAAAACAATTAGTTCTAAGGATTAATATATACTCAAAAAGTCATAACTCACAACATTATGGTACGGGGTTAATAACCCACAGGGGATTTTTCTCGATAAAACCCCATTGAGCGGCCTGGTTGGGACAGAAAGGGAGGGGGAGGGGGAGGGGTGCGGGTCTCCCCTTCCCCGTGGGGTAGGTGCGAGACTTCTTTGTCAAACCCGTCCTCGGGTGTAGGTTGGGTGTGAGGGTAGGTACGGGTGTAGGGGACCATGCCCCGCACCCAACTCGCCCAGCACCCGTGGGGCCGGTGCGATGCTTCTTTGTCAAACCCGTCCCCAGGTGTAGGTCGGGTGTGGGGTTGAGTGCGGGCACCCACCCCCAACCCGCCCCATGCCATCCCTAGTCCGGGCCTTCACAAAAGTGACGAGTCCAAGACTAGTCCCAAATTGGGACCTGTCCTTGAGGGCCCAAGCTTGGGACCGGTCCAAGGACGGTTTTGCCCACCTCTACCTTATTTCAATAATTCAATGTTAGGGTAAAGTTAGAATTTCTAATTTAATAAAAAATTTATATTTGATTGGAAATTGGTTAGAATATGTTCCTAGTAAAGTTAGTTCCAAATCCACCTAAAGGTCATATCCAATACAATTAAAAAGATTAATAGACAACTCAAATAATTCCTTTTTAAAGGGATTTTGGTAATATAATAGAGTCATGATAATGATCAAACGGCACAATCCTAGAGTCGTATCATATCTCAGAAATTAATCTGGCATCATTTGTCTCAGATAGAGTTAAATAGAGAATGACCAAGAAATGCATATATGAAAGTCTCTATTTTGACAATTTTGTTCTATGTCGAAACATAAAGAATTTATTGTGGTGTGATAGAATAGTGTTTTTGCTTTATATGAAGAAACAAAACCTCCAAGAAAAAGAGAATTAAGAGTTTAAGAGAAAAGAACTTTATTGATTATGACCTACCAAACACTAATTGTTTTAGGCTTTATATATTATTCAATACTTAAAAGATAATATCCTAATTTAAAAGATAATCTAATTAGATAATAACATAATATAAAAAGATAATCTAATTAGATAATAACATAATATAAAAGGATTTAGCTTAATAATCTCAATTCTATCCTAATCTTAAAATAATCATAACATTTCCTTCCCCTTCGATTCAACCTTGTCCTCAAGGTTGCAGTTGACGCAAATGAGGACCAAGGCAATAAAGAGACAGCCAAAGTTCCATCACCGGGGTAAAAAATCAACACTTTAAAGAGACACTCCATGTGCACGCTAGGTAAATCCAAGAGATGATGATGAACCAAATTGAGTTCCCATCTAGGATAAGCTTTCCTAGTGACGACTTCAAAGGTCGTGCCAAGGACGCTGTGATAGGCGACTCGAAGTGGAGAGTTGGGTAGCGTCGCTAGGGAGAGAGTGGAATGCGTGGGAGGCTTGGCAAGGGGTGTCTACAATGGTGGAGAATTGTTTTTATTATGACTGAGAGGGACCAAGGGAAGGTCAAGAATAGGCTGGTGGTTGGCGACAACCATGACATAATCAACAGAATGGATGATAGAGTCCACTTGATAAATGACTTTCGGATCCGGGGAAAAGGCCATGGGTTGTGGTTGTCGTATGACTTTATTCAACTGGGATTCCAATACTAGGAGTTGTCGTGCAATTTCGTTGAGAATACCTTCCATTGAATCAAGCTTCGAGCCTTGTGAAGACTGAATAGTTGTCAACTTGGTTACCTGGTCTTCCAGATCTTCCAGAGTACGAAGTCGAGGTCCATTTGGTTGTGCGCGTTTTGCCAACTGGCCTTGATAATACACAATTTCGAAGGGTCCAAAATGAACCTCTAAGGTTTGTAGAAAAGAACTCCAAGAACGGATTTGTCTATTGGAAGACATCTAGCGATACCAAAAAAGAGCTAGTCCATCTATGTGAAACGAAGAACAAATCAGTCGTTGTTCAGATGGCGTGTCAAGTAGGGGTGGACGGGTCCGGGTACCCGCACATAAATGAAGGAACCGGAATCGGAACAGGAACCGATCGGTTCCTTCATTTTGGAATCGAAACCTATGGTTTCGGTTCCGGTTCCGGTTCCTGGTACCCTGTAAAATATTCTGTTACCCCCTTATAGTTTAAAAAAAATGACAAAAAAAACTCTAAAAAATGACAAATGCCCCCCTGTCAACAAAAATTAGTAATTATCAATACATCTTCCAATCCTCCAATTCAACATTAGAAACCAAATATTTCT
>WYDK02038231.1:0-10502 GCA_009867345.2 Toxicodendron radicans | reverse complement strand
CATGCTAGAATAAGGAAAGAAAAGATCTGCTATCATGATATAAATTTAACTAAAACTTGTAAAATCAGAAAAATTAAACTTGAGAAAATGTGTGTATGCACCTCTACAGGTAAATACATGCATACAAATGAGTAAGAGACTACTGTACCCAAGCATTGACAGAAAATTGTATAGTTTGCCGATCCCAGCGTACGGAAGTTGCATTAGAACCTGCAGTTGCTGATGTTCCAGAGGTTCTGGTGGTTGACCCTGCAGTGTTAATTTGAGTTTAATTCAACAAAATTAGGCATACCTAGCAAGAAAATTACTTAATTAAGATTCTAAATGAGGTATGGCAATCTCAGCAGTCTTCGCTTCTATTTTTTTTTTTTTTTTATCTCAGCAGAAGAAATCATTAATGATCTACCTGTGTTACGTGGTCGAGCTCCATTTTCAGTAGCTGATGAGTTTGAGGATGCTGCAGAGGGTTGTGCTGGTTGAGATGAACTGTTTGTAGACATAGACTCTACCAAAAGTTCTGGATCCTGGTATTGAGAAGTATTCCCAGTATAAGAACAAAAATAAAAACCATGAATGGACAAGAAAATGAGTAAAAACAACGCGCAAATATAACATATATGAAAAATAAAGCCCTAACCAATATAAACTTTAACAAACATTGAGAAAAAAAAACTTCCCATCAAAAATACAATATCACACGATTTTCAAAGAATATTTTACAGTCACACGGCCAATTTCTCACTGAATTCCTATTAAAAAAAAAAAGAGCAGAAACAAAAAGCTAATGTAAAAGAGTAGAAGCAAAAAGCTAATGTAATCTGAGATACCTTTACAAAAAATCCAAACAAATGGTACAACATATAAACAATAGATTGCATTTCAGAGAACCATGCCAACAAAATTGCTAAATTTCCAAAGTAACTAAACAAAACCAAACATGAGATCCACAACTTCCATTGAAAATCACAAGTATAGAAATAAATTTGGAAATAACGTAGTAAGTAAAGTTAACGAAACTAAATTTATCAACATTACAGCACAAAAAACCATAAAATAATCAAACATAGATCCCCAAAAGAAACTAATCTCAAAGTTGACCAGAACCCAAAACCCACAAAAACACAACAGATAAAAAAACCCCATATACAAAAACCGAGACGAAAATTAACAAGTTCCAACTTGAACTCCAAGCAAACACATAAAACAATAATTAAAAAAAAAAAAAACCCAGATGAAAAAAACAAAAACTGGGAGTGAGTGTACGGACGATGTAACGCTGGTAGAACTTGCGTTTGAAGTGATCGATGACGTCAGCACGAGCGGCCATGTGAGGAGGAATCAAGATATTAGACCAGTAATCGGCCCATCTCGGGTCGTTCTCGTAATCGTAAGAAGCGGCTGCTATTCTCTTTATCTTCTGTGGATCTTCTCGCTCTTCCCCCATCACTTTCTTCTTCAACAACGACAACAACACTGCAAGAGTGAATGAATGAATGATCCTCTTGAACCTTCGAGTCGTCTCGTCTGCTTCTTCTATCTACGGACCGTCCACCGATTGGTTCATTAAAAACGTCGTCGTATTTTGGGTTTTTTTTAAATCAGTTTTCCATTTTTACTGGGTAATAACTGCCCCTGATTTTTTACTTAGGGTTGGGCAAACATTTAAGTAAAGAGTGATTTTTTTTTTTTTAATTTTAATTATTTTATTAGTCATCTAAAACATCATTATTCGTTAACGATATGAAATTTGACAAATTTTATACCTTATAAACCTTGCGTCATGACAAGGTCGTCACAACCGTTACATTAAATAATAAAATCAAGACCGATACCGATTATCGAATCTCAAGTCCCAATTTATAATATTTACACATGGATGCATTGAGTGCAAAAATTAGTTGAGGAATCTGATCCTCACATTGCAATCTACTAGATTTCATAAAAGCAAAGTTCTTGATTATCTTATCTAATGGCTAGCTTTAAAGAAAGTTTTCTGTAAGAATCACTTTTTGAAGGTGATGATGCTCATTTGAGGAATTTCCCATGCTTCATAATTATATTCCCCTAAAGTAGGTATCATCTGTTTATGAATAGGGCAGAGCAACATTATATTATGTAAGCAATGTTGTATAATCATGACATCAAAGAATAACCATATGATATTATAATTACTTCATACAAAATCCTCTACTGTTTCTGCAAGGTGTTTGCAGAACTTTGCAGTTCAGTAATGGGGTTTCATTGTTTGCAGGATAGGTGTTGACAAGTTTGATATAACAAATTGGCAAGTCTTGAATTGCTAAGCTTATTGTTGTCTACTTCATCTGTTTGTGCTTCTGATAACAAACCGGGCATCTTTAACTCAGTTTCAAGTTTAATGGCTTCATCTGAGCTTCGTATAATTCTCTCGAAGCAATGATATCGACCGCAAGCTCCATAATTCATGGCTTCATACAAATGGACATGTGCCTCTGCTGCCTTCTTCACATCTGAAGTTGCTAGCATCCCTTTTTGTAACATCACCTGCCCACCTGCATTAACCTTTTAAATTAATACATGAATTTTAGAATATGCTTTTATCAGTTGAAATGTTTCAATGTTTGTACCTTTAAGATAGGGAAGAGAAGTTTCAATGTGTACATTTGGGAATGATGGAACCATGAGAAGTCCAGGGCACACAGTAACAAGCTTCACTTTCATTTCCCTTGACTTGTTCCAAGTAACCTTCTCTGCTTCTGTCTTCCCCAATGCAAGCCAAAGCTGTGATATTCCATAGCGTATATATTATGCAAAATGGTGAATATATTCCTAATTAAATGTTTCAAATTAGTGCCCGGTATATCTAGTACCTTGTTTTCTCTGCAGAATTCCTCATTGCTCCAACAACTCTCATCAACAACGCTGTCTATGTTGTTGCCATTCCAGATAGAAGCAAGAAGAGAAGAAGTGAATATGCATCTCTTCACATAGGCTGTCCTGCCACAAGCTTCAATGACATTCCTTGCTCCTTCAGTTTCAAGAAAGGCCATCTTTTCCTGGAAATGATTATGTCCGGCGCAGGATCAAATGCCAATCAGTGTTAAATGGTTTTAGAGACTTGAAATATTGAACTAGATTGTCCAGTGGAATTGCATGGTAAACTTACTGAATAGCCAGAGACTCCATGTGGGTCAATAAAGGAGGAGGTGTGAAAAACAGCATGGCAGCCTCTAAAAGCTTCACAGAGAGTGTCTAGATCTCCCATCTTTGCTACCACAACACTCTCTAATTGGTTCATCTCTTCTTCTCTGAAAAGCCTCTTCATGTCCTCAAAATCATCTGCTCAATATCGAAAAATCAAATTAAACTGATCTATAAGTAAAAAGAATGCAGACTTTTTACTACTGCAACCATCATTGGCATCAGTGCTGAGATTCTATAGAGGCAAAAATGATTCTATGAATGTAAATGGTAAGAACACATGATTTTTTAGGTTGAAGACTGGAAGTAGAATGGCCTAAACCAAAGTATTCTACTTTGGATCCTCTCTTGATTTTATCTTATAATTTTCTTCCCAAATTAAGCATCAATCTCCTGTTAGAAGAATTGCCAAATAAAAACTGATAATAAACAAATAAATATAATAAAAACAAGTCAATGTCATTTACTTCCACAAGCAAGTTTCCTCCTTGTGTAGATGCCCCATAGCAGAAGTGTTACTCTACCTTGGTTTTGAATGATAACTCGGACAAGATAAGAATGAGCCAATAGCTCCTTCACAATATGAGAACCCAAATAAGAATTCCCACCTGTCACACAAACCAGCAGTTTTCCCTTTCTTCCACTCAAACCTGCATAGCTAGTAAAACCTTTTACATGTTTACAAGTCTCCTGGCTTTCACTCAAAGCTGCAACATGCAACTCCAGAGGCACAGCCACCACTTGTTCCATCACTTCTCACTCATTCTCCACACTTACAGAATCTTCATGGGCTAATATTATTAGAGAGTGTGTGATTCAGAACGGTAGTGTTTTGGTAGATGAAGAACATTAGATGCACGAGGGTGGTAAGTATAATTTCTAACAGTCCAACAGTCCCATTGCAGTCATCAGTTTTTGTCATCTTTCTGTTTTAAGTTAAAATGTCTAAGACGACCTAATTACATTCTTTTCAAAACAGATACTTCTTGTCATCATGAAATCTTAATCCAAATGGGATTGTCTAGGATGTTTTAAGGATTAGTCAATTTATTATGGTCCCAAATTTTAGAATCATTTATGAGACTTAAGCTGAGAAAATTTATTGAAGATCAATTATCCCTAAAGCTGGATACATGAGTGAAAGAAGAGTTACGAAATTTATAAACAAGAATAAAACATATATATTTATACCAAATTAACAAATACAGATATGAATTGAAGCTGTATGATGCTATATAATAAAGAATACAAAATCAGGCACATTCCTGCAACTTGACCGTATTAGGTGAGAACAAAGATTAGAAGAAAAATGCATAAATGAGATTGTACAAGAAACGAGCAGGGGGGCCTGGTGTCAATAACTCAATATCTCAATCTGGGGCCTCAAATCTCATTCCAAAATCGAGTGAATCAGTACCATTTACACGAAACAAGCTGTTTCTGATTTCCAATCATGTGTTGGAAATTTGCAACTATGAATCAAAAGGGTACCATTAAACTTGTCTCTGTTGATCTATATTCTTGAGGCATTTACGGTATAAAGGTACTTCGATTCCCATAGTCTCGAGACTCTCGACTTCTCCAGCTACTCTGTGATTGGTTGTAGAAGTCTGAACTGTAGTCTTGACTACCAAATGCCAACCTTTGAAACATTCTGATTTGTGCAGAATGTTGTGCTGAATTGAAGATTTCACTCTGGCCAGGTTTCATTCCATTACTGAGATCTGATAACTCATCTAATGAGTCTAAAGCCCTCACCACCTGAAGAGGTGAAGAAAAGAAGTCTGTATGATTAAGCTGATGTGGTGAAGAAGATGAAACTTTCTTTACAATTTAAACTTGATTACCTGACTCATTTTTGGTCTTTTTCCACCTGAATGACGCACACAAGCAGCCGCTGCCTCAATCATCCGAAACATTTCACTAGCAACATAGTTCTTTTCCAGCCTAGAATCCACCAATTCTTCAAAATCCTCGTGTTCAATCGCTTCAGAAAGTAATGGTCGAGCCTGAAGCACACATGAATATGTTAAACAGTGGTGTATAAAAACTTGCTAGACAACCTCACCTACACTCTTCTTCTGTCAAAAAAATACTAAAGGGAGACAGGGTGGGGCATGATGCCCTTGTGAAGTATTCAGCGTCTAGAAATGCTATCTTTCTTATATACATTAAATCTAAAAAATGAAAGGAAAAACATTACTTAAAACTTTTACTTATAACAATAAGTAAACAATGATACATACAAGGCAATTCTTTCTATGTATTTGTTTGATCATTCACTTAATTAGAGTCATTATTTAGTAACTATATTGAAGTTCTCTACCCTAGTTACTTTTAAGATTATCGTGTTACAAGACGAAGATAAATACTTTGATTTTATTTCCGTAAATTCTCTTATATCATTTGTGGCAGCATACACAAGTTTGAGCTTCATATAACTTACCCATTCAACCAGGCTCTCATCACCCAATGGCTGAGAGGCATCAACAGGCTTGCGACCTGTAATTAGCTCCAAAAGCACAACCCCAAACGAATAAACATCAGACTTTTCAGTCAGTTTGCCACTTGTTGCATATTCAGGAGCCATGTACCTGGAAATCACAACTCCAATTTCAGAAAAATACAAATACGGTATATGAGCACAGTATACATCGAGGATTGTATGATATTCATAGATGCCTTGTACATAGCCTTTTTAACAAAGCATGTGTCACTCTAAGCCTAATTGTTGTGAAAAGCCTTTAAATGTCTGCTAAATGCTTTTAAGAAAACCACACTGTTAACAGACATAACACAGACCATTAAATATCATTTTTTGTTAATTTACCCCTATAAAGACCACAAAATCAGTCTCTGATTATGCTCAGATGATACGGATAAAAACAGAATCAGATATCTACAAAAGCATGAAAGTTTGTTAATTCTTTAAGAGACATCAAGAATCATCCATCACATCAAATGACCCACCCAAAGGTTCCCATTACTCGTGTGGATACATGTGTATTTGAATCCAGTTCCAATGCTATCTTTGCAAGCCCAAAATCTGCAACCTGATATAGAAAAGGAAAATTTTTAGAAACATGAATTGTTAGCTACAAAGTTACATGGGTGAAATTATAAATCTGATCCAGTTGCCAAGTGCATTGAACAGGACATGTTAGTCATCTTATGAATCTAATACTGCTAACTAAACTTTGTTTAACAAAATATGATTGACATTCCATCAAAACTCCGCAAGGCACAGTAAAACTGACAATTAGGAGCAATAAACCCAACCCAGTTCAAAGCAGATTGTTTATCTTCAAGAAAAAATAAGGTTTCAGAAACATTCATACCCTAGCTTCAAAATTGCTATCAAGAAGAATGTTTGAGGACTTAATATCCCTGTGAATAATGCGAGGATGACCTGGTACACCAAAAATAAAATGTCTCAGAAAGCAACACAAATGAAAGCAGATGAGAGTAAGCCCAGAAGAAAACAAGAAAAACACACAGGTTATGAACTCAAGTATATATAATTCCTTTAAATAATGATCCTTGATAAAGTTTGTGTTTCATAAACATTTTGAAATGTTAACAATAAAAATAGACTTCCGTAAAAATCTTATTCTTGTTCCAATAATCAAGGATGGTTTTTGTTGCTTATACTGATCCTGATAGCAGTGTCTCTGATTTACAATTAAAAGTCCATAGGAAAAACCATATATTGTATTTAAAAGCAAAATATATCCAAAAGTATGAATAGCTGGAAAATTACAGTCTTCGTGTAGATAAGCTATCCCACGAGCTGAACCGGCAGCAACCTTGACTCTGGTTGCCCAATCCATCACTGGTCTGCCTTCAGCTGCAAAATTCCATGGCAAATCAGAAAAGTTGATAGATTATATTCATATGGGTGTTATTTTTGGCAAAAATTCAAAGTGAGCATGGATTCTCAGGCTATTTATTGGAATATGAAAATACAAAAAGAATGAACTAATCTAGGAAGAACCATTTTTCTGGTACAATATTAATGAATCAAGTGGTTTCAGATGATATAGGTGTCTCTTGTGGGACCTTCTTTGACCCTGAACTTTATTTGCAAGTTTTACACATGAATCTCCATGCTCAAAGAGGAAAACGTACTCAAAATTTTAAAATCAGAAGTATGCCTTACCATGGAGATGGTAGTAAAGAGTATTGTTCGGGACATACTCATAGACAAGCAATCTTTGATGATCAGATATACAGTAACCCACTAGTGAGACCAGATGACGATGATGTACTCGGCTAATGATCTCAACTTCTGCTTTGAACTCACGCTCTCCCTGTCCACCACCTATCTTTAACTGCTTCACAGCTACATCTCTTCCATCAGTCAGGACACCTTTGTAAACACAACCAAATCCACCTTCACCCAAAACATTATGTGCTGCAAACCCATTTGTGGCCTGAGCTAATTCTTCATAAGTGAACCATGACTTTGAATTGTTTACTCCACTCGACTCAGGTGGTGAATATATGAAACCACTTTGGGAACCAGTTCCTCCTAGGGGAGTTGGAGAATATGGCCTCAGAAATGCTGCATCTGTAAAGCACATGCAACTTAACTAATTTACTTCAATAGTTTCATTTCACTAAAGCTAGCTATATAACAACTTCAAAATAATGGATCCTATCATCCAAACAACAGTAGCAATTAAGCATGTCATGCCATGAAGAGACATGATCAAACTTTGAATCCAAAAACAGAAACTGGAAGTAAAAAGTGGAAAACTTCTGGCCCCCTGGCCTTCACTTGGTCCAGGGAGAGAACAAAAAGATCTTGAGATAAATATGACTTGCCGTTCAATGGAGTTGAGCCGATTTACAACATTGCAAAATTCAATTACATATATCATACATAATGCATCCATTAAACATCTGCATATTTCCCTCAAAAACCCATGTTCAAACACAATTTCCAGAATAAACAACAACAATGATCGCATCAAATGACAAGTTATCAACTTTCTATCGGCAGTGACAAATATATTGTACAATTTTTCCAAATCCAGTTCCAGTAAAAGGAAAGGTTAAAACAGTCCAGTAGTAAACAAATTTTTATTTCTTGCTTTCAGCCGTAGTCATTGCACTTCAGTATTAAGATCAAAATTCTGTACAAGTAAATACAAACCCCATATGTTTAAAGACTGTATAAAAAGTTCATAGAGCTTTTAGTGATACAGCTAATAGATATCGGAATAAAATTGCTTCAAGATTGTAAATTTAGAGTACAAACAACCACAAGGCCATAATGCAAAAATGTTTGAGCAATGATCACAACAAAACCTGAATTCTGTGAGGATGCAATAGGAGAAGGCATAGTGTAACCAATATGTGATCCAGCTCTCTTTCTCTTCTGTTTCCGTGCAAACCACACAGCCATGACAAGAAGACTTAGTACCAAAAACCCCACTGCAACGCCTATTACCACAGCACCTCCAGTGCCTAAAGCCCCTGCATTCCTGGATGAAGTATTCGCTGTGACAGCAGTGCGATTAGTTGATTCTGCTGTTGGTTTCTCTGTTGGAATGAATGGTAAAGGTGATGTACTAGGACTTCCAGTTGCGGATGAATTACTCGGAGGAGCAGGAGGTGAAACTGCAGGCGGAGAAGTGGATGAGGGAACTGAAGGAGCTGGTGGTGACAATGTGGATGGAGGGGGTGATCTTGTAACTGGTGGAGGAGCGGTTTTAGAAGCAGGCGGTGGAGTTGAAACCGCAGGAGGTGAAGGAGCACTTTTAGGTGCGTTTGACACAGGTGGAGGTGGAGAATTGGAGGACGGTGGTGATGGGTCATTAGCTGGAGGAGGCGGAGAAGGTGCAATAGTCTGAGGAGGTGTAGGGGTTGGAGGTGTTGAGGTTGGAGGTGATGGGGTGGCTTGCGGAGGAGGAGTAGAAACAACCACTGGTGGTGGAGGGGATGGATTTTCAGGGGGAGGGGAAGCAACAGCTGGAGGTGATGGTGGGGGTGCTGTTGGTGGCGACGGAGGCGGGGCAGTTGGTGTTGGTGGCGACGGAGGAGGAGCAGTTGGTGTTGATGGTGGTGGTGAAGTTGGAGGAGGAGTTGTTGATGGTGGCGGCGATGCAGGTGGTGATGGGGGAGGGGCAGTAGGGACAGCTGGAGGAGGGGATTGAGGGGGTGGAGATGAAGGGGTAGAAGGAGTTGCAGGCGTTGAAGGGGGAGGGGAGTCAGTGGTTTGGTCAAGTTGTGATGTTGTAGGTGGTGGTGAAGTGGTTGTTGGTGAATCTGATGGTGGTGCTGGAGGAGAACTGTCAGGCGACCCCGGTGGAATCAAAGATGGCAAAACAGAACTCATTTTTTTTCCTCTGAATTAATGTTTCAAAGGAAATGTAAAGTGTAGCTACACATCCCTATGCGCAAGAAAAGATCCAATCTTATCTCAAAACTATGCAACTATACATAAATCTACAGAAATTTTCACTGGAACTGCCAAAATTCTCCAAGAATCTACAATAAAAAAAACCCCTAAAAACTCTCTTCAAAAAGTCACTCCAAGCTAATCTACAAACTCTTGAACAGAGAATGTCAACCTTCAAAGAGACCTATTCCAAAAAAATAAGCAGAACCCAGTTCAAAAAACCCTCTTGAGCAAGAATCCAAATAAAAAAACTTAAATTTACAGCAACAAACAGATCAAAAAGAGTCCACAAACAGTCCTACCCTGGTCTTCAACAACCACCAAGACAAAAGCTTGACGTCAAAGGGAAAATGCAGCACCACCCAGAAGCTGAAAACCGAAGAAGACGTTAGCCTGCAATGCAATTGTCTTACAGGTTGGAAATATTAGTTTGAAATGGGGGCAATGCAAAAAAAAATTCCCTTTTTGTTAATGGGAAGAAAGAAAAGGCAACACCTTTCGTGGAAAATGGAAAAGAGGAGGATACAGTGAAGCCACAAAATATGCACAGAAACGTGGGGGCGACTTGGGTGGAGTATACACATCACATGTACAGCAGGCAATCAGTTTACTAAATCATTCACAGCATGTTCAGAGAATCACAAGTTAACCACTATTACCAACTAAGTTGTCTTGTTTTTTTTTTTTAAATATTTTTTTCCTTTTTCGGAAAAAAATAGATTATTATTAATCTGTCTTTTATGATAAAAACAAAGATTAGTTTTTAAAAAAATGTCAAACAAATAAAAATTAAAAATTAAACAAAATCCTTATGAAAGTATCAAAAATTGTTTGGTCGATCGGTCAAGAAGATATGTTTTTTTCATTGATTTTTCGGGTTTGGGTTTAAGAGTTTTAATACTCTCCAAAAATCTTG
>WYDK02038174.1:0-18050 GCA_009867345.2 Toxicodendron radicans | reverse complement strand
AATGATTACTACTAAGGGTATGGGAATGAAATATGAAATTTTACGTACCTTTTTGGCATTTGGATACGGGCATTACAAACAGTATATAAAAAAGGCCTCACAATAGCTTCCTATGGCAAACAAACCCATCAAATGATCATAGAAATCAAAGATTACTTTTTATATATGTAAGACCCATGACAAAATCCAATAGTTTATACTACTTATAAAAGGTTATATATATATGTTGTGGGGGAAAATTAATTAGTCAGTGGATCGTGACATTAGCCAACCGATTGGACATGCATTTTATCGACAGGCTTGATAATGCACTCTAGATGATTACTCATCGTTTTGGACAAGATGGATCCTCAGCCAGAACCTTTCATTCCCTATCATAGGGGTGTTGTACAAATAGTCGAGCAACCAGAATGCACCAAACCAGCCAAATTGCCAGTAAAGACGTTTGAGAATTGCTAACATGCTAAGGAATCGTAATCCTGATAGGCGTGTAGGCAATAACTCATGCCGTGAAAATGCTCGTAATAACAATGCCAGATGTGATAATGAGATTGTTCAACCTCCAGAAACTCATAATCAATGCACTGATCGTGTTCCCTTTCAAATTGAAGAAAATTCACAAGAATGTAATTCCTATTACCAAGCAAATCCCCAAGTTAGTATGTCCAGGAGGGGGCAAGATCTGGTCGAATGGCATCAACCAATCTTCGTAATTATCTTAATAATAATAGAAGGGCAAGATCGAAAATGGTTGAAAGTGCTCATCCACAAGCAGTTTCACCCCAAATAGAAGAGTTGCAAAGGGCGTTAGACAAAATCCATTCGTTGTGACGAGCAGGGTATGAATTATGAAGCTTTCCCTTTTTCTACTGTAGTCCTTCATGCACCGGTTCCAGCAGGATTTAGAATGCTTGATATTAAGACATTTGATGGGAATAGTAATCCTCAAGATCACTTGTACGTTTTCAACGATTTGATGGAGCTACATAGAGTTTCTAATTTGGTTAAATGTGGTTTTCTGACCATCACACTTGGTCCTGGTGCTAAGAGGTGGTTTAGATCATTGCCAGTGGGATCTATCAACTCATGACAACAAATGAGTTTGCTTTTTCTGAGGCATTTTCAAGCGACATGCAGTTTTCAATGCTACTAAGATATTTGAACAATATAAGGCAAAAGAGGGATGAGTCCCTAAAGTCATATCTTGAGCGATTTCATTCATAATTGAATAAGGTGGTGAACACTCCGACAGAATCTGTTCGCACTTTAATTATCACAAGAGTTCATCCTCAAACAAAGTTATGAAATAAGCTCCAGTCAGAAGATTATGTGTCCTTACCTCGTTTTTATAAGCTTGTAGAGAAATATTTGCGAATTGAATATTCAGTGGCTGCCTTGAGGGGCAGTGATCCTATGCCCTCTTCAAGCTCTTCTAATCGAAAAGAATTTTGGGTAAAAGAAGATAGAAAAGGCGAGCAGAGAGGAAACAATGATAGGGGTAAGTTCAAAAAACCCTAATTTGAGCAAAGAAAGTGATCGCTCTATTACCTAGGCATGAGAATTATACTCCTTTAAACGCCTTAATTTGTGAAATCATGACAATAACAAAAGATGTTGGGTTGCTCCTAGATCCATAACCTGTAAGGTGGAGAAGTTCGAGGAGAGATAACAAAAAGTACTATCGCTACCACAAAGATATTCAACACCACAAAGATGAATGTTGTTCCCTGAAGAATGTAATCGAAGATCTCATTCAAATAGGTTATTTGAAGGAGTTTGTTGATGAACGACCTGCTCCTAGGAGGGGAGATCGCGATAAAAAGCCATAACCACAATCTCAGGATGTAAAGTTGAACCTGATGAAAATTATTTTTGGTGGACCTCACATCGTAGGAAATTGGAGGCGATCTTAAGATCATTATGCTTGAAAGGTGAGATATGAGCCTTATTATGTGTATCAATCTGAGCGACATCCCATAAAATATCTAAAAAGGGAAGAGGAAATTGTTTTCTCAGAAAATGATGTGAGTTTAGTTCACCATTCTCATGCAAATGCATTGGTTGTGCTAGCATATATAGGAAACAATGAAGCCCATAGGGTGCTAGTGGACAATGGAAGTGTTGTTAATATAATCTTCTATTATGCATTTGAGCAGATGGGAATAAAAGAAAGCAATCTAAAACTTGTCATAGATCTTTTGTAAGGATTTATAAGAGACCACCTTATTCCGAACGGTATGATTGCCCTTCCAATGACTTTGGGAATCGCAACAGAGTTATGGATGCAATAGTGGAATGTCCGATAGCTTTTAATGCCATCATTGGGCAGCTGCTTTTGAGAATTTTGAAGGTCGTTACCTCGATTTACCATTAGGTGATTAAGTTTCCTACTCCTTTCGGAGTCGGAGAGATTCGAGGGTTGCAAAGTAAATCTTGTGATTGTTACAATAAGGCTATTTAATTAGCAACAAAAGCGAAGCGACCTCAAACCATGTCAATTGAAAAGGTAAAGCCACAACCAAGGCCAACAAATGATACGATTGATCCTCGTGTTTTGGAGGAAGAATAGGCCACTGGTCCAGTTGAAAATTAGTTGAGATTCAAGTCGATGACCAAAAGCCACCATAGATATAAAGATTGGGAGCAATTTATGTGATTCGCTCTCTAGGAAGTTGATAGAATTCTTGAAGTTGAGTCTGATCGCGTTCCTACAAAAAAAATGTGGATGTATTCGTATGGACACATGTTGATATGATGGGAATCTATCCCTCTCTCATGTGCCATCTCCTGAACATTGACCTAGAGTCTCCGGCTATCTGTCAGAAAAAAAGAGTAATTGTTGCAAAACGATCCAGAGCACTTAAGGAAGATGTGGATAGATTGTTGAATATCCAGTTCATTCGAGAAGTCAAATACCTAGATTATCTTTCAAACCCAATGTTGGTGAAGAAGCCCAACGGAAAATGGAGGACATGCATAGACTTCACCGATCTGAACAAAACATGTTCCAAAGGCAGCTTCCTCCTCCCTCGAATTGATCAACTGATAGACGCAACTTCGGGGAATGCTCTTCTCAACTTCATGAATGCTTATTCGGGATACAATCAAATCCCAATGTACAAGTCTGATGAAGAGCACACCTCGTTCATCATTGATAGATGTATCTACTCCTACAAGGTAATGCCCTTGGGTCTAAAAACACTAGGGCCACCTACCAGCGGCTTGTGAACAAGATGTTCGTCGGTCTCCTTGGCAAGACAATTGAAGTTTATATCGTCGACGAGCTAGTAAATTCAGTATGCAATCGACCATATCGAGCCTTGGGAGATATGTTTGATATCCTTAGTAAATACCGAATGAAGCTCAACCCCTTGAAATGTGTGTTCGATGTCGGTTCTAGAAAATTCCTAGGCTTCATGGTCAACCAGTGAGGAATTGAGACCAATATCAAAAAATTCAAGCATTGATCAACATTAAGAGCTCAGCGAAACTCAAGCAAGTTCAGAACTTAACGGGGTGAGTAGTCATTCTCAGTAGATTTGTCTCCTACTCGATCGACTGTTGCCTACCTTTCTTTAAGGTGCTAAAGGGTAATAAAGAATTCAAATGAACGAAGACTGCGAGCGGGCTTTCTAGGAACTGAAAGACTATCTTGGGCGACCTCCGCTATTATCGAAACCCATCCCAAGTAAGTCACTGTTATTGTATTTCTTAGTTTCATTGCATTCAATTAGTGCGACATTAGTTCGTGAAGAGAGCAAAATCCAATGGCCCATTTATTATTTGAGCAAGAGTCTACTCAACATGGAGACTCGTTATCCCGAAGTGGAAAACTGGCGTTGGCTCTCTTGGTCACATCTAAGAAATTGTGACCGTATTTCCAAGCTCCAATCACGGTCTTCACAAATTATCCGCTCAGAAAGATTTCCCAGAAACCTGAACCACCAGGAAGGTTAATCCAATGGACTATGGAGTTAAGTTAGTTTGACATCAAATATGTTCCGTAGACCTCCATCAAAGGTCAAGTGCTAGTAAATTTTATACCAGAATTATCATATCAATTGAGCGAAGAGGAAACTCCTAGAGTCACCAGGTTCAAGTGAAGTCCGGACAACTGAAAACCAGCTTGAAAAGTTGTTAACTTGGAGCCTTTATGTTGACGGTTCATCTAATGATAAAGGCGTCGGGACATGGCTTCTATTATAAGTCCTGAGGGAAACCAAACTCCAGCAGCACTTACATTTGGATTTCCTGCCTCAAACAATGAAGCCGAGTATGAAGCTATGATCGCCAGAATACGCCAGACTAAAGAAATGGGAGCTTAAGCAGTTGAAATCTATAGCGAATCTCAGCTTGTCGTCCATCAAGTACGTGATGAATATCAAGCGAAAGGGGAAAAGATGATCCTTTATCTAACTAAGGTCAAAGACGAGCTCCAACCCTTTAGGCGCTACTACATCCACCAGATCCCTAGAGAACAAAATTCCATGGCTGAAGCTTTGGCGCATATCGCTTCAATAATTGCCAAGGGAATGGATTCTATTCCTGTCAAATTCTTGCCAAGCCCAAGCATCCCAAAGGCAAGCCAGTCGACGCTGCAGGTAGATCAGGAAGATTTTTGGATGGATCCTATCTTAACCTACCTCAAAGATGGAGTTCTACTTGGAAACGGCCTCGAAGCTCAAACCCTTCGAGCTAAATCAGTTCGGTACACCTTGGTAAATGACAAATTATACAAGCGAGGATATGATGGCCCTTTGTTAAGGTGTATAACACACGATGAAGCCAAATACGTCCTTAGAGAAATTCACGAAGGCATCTACGGAAACCATGCTGGAGGACAATCTTTGGCCTATAAGATCCTTCAGCAAGCGTATTACTGGCCAACTTGTAATGCCCACATTGAGGTACGTAGTAGTATTTATACTTTATTACCCTTAGTTGAATTCCTTTAGTTTTACCTTGGAAGAATTTCTTTAAAATTTCCTAAGAAACTTCACTAGGGGTAAAATGGTCTTTTCACAAGGAATTAGAAGAAAAAGTGGAAAATGAAATGAAGTAGAATAATGTGAAGAATATGTTTAAAGTAAGGGTGTTTAAGTGATTATACAAGTGGCAAAATTGTAATTTTCACCAAGTGCAAGGGTAAAATGGGAAACTATATATATATATATATATAAGCAAATGAAGTGCTAGAACCCTAGCCATTATACCACCCTTTGCTGACTTACTGTCCACCCATTTCTCTCAAATTCCTCACATTATTTTCAAAGTAAAATCAAGAGAAATTAATTAGAACTTGTGGACTTTTAATCCTATTTCTTTCTAAGATTGAAGAAGAAAAGTACTTGAATCAAAGGAGTTGTATAACAAAAGGTGAAGCAAATCAAGGTAAGTAAATCATATTTGAGTTTGATGCTATAAAGGATTTGAATTATCAAGTTTTACTCTAAGTTGTGTTATAAGAATGTGTTGAATATTAATGTTTGATTGATGAAGAATAATGTATAAGT
Organism: Toxicodendron radicans; assembly: GCA_009867345.2. Taxonomy (NCBI): domain Eukaryota; kingdom Viridiplantae; phylum Streptophyta; class Magnoliopsida; order Sapindales; family Anacardiaceae; genus Toxicodendron; species Toxicodendron radicans. The sequence goes on along the minus strand of WYDK02038174.1, from coordinate 12,537 downwards.
ATTAAGCTTGATGTGAAGTGTATGAATATGCAATTTTATTTGATGGAAAGTTGAAATTTGTGATGGAACTTGGAAGGGTAGAATTCGGCCATCATGAGTTATATGGATTGATTTATTTATTTTTATTTTTGTTTGATGCAAATGTGATGAAAACCTTGATGAGATGATGAAATTGTTGTCACATGTGGAAGTGTTGAAATTTCGACCATGGTAATAAGGATGGGCCATGTTGCTTTTGTTGGTTTGATTGATGAGAAATTGATGTATTTTTGAATGTTTGAATGTGTTTATGCCATCGAAGAAAGTAGAAGTTATGAGAAGGTTTGAAAAAGAATGATGTTGATGAAGAAAGGTGTTAATGCTTAAATAAGTAGTATGAGTTTATTTGATGCAAATTGTTGAGAAATGCTTTGAATTGGCATATGTTTTAGATACTAAGTGAAGTTAATGGCCAAATGTTATATGAATGAAGAAATTACACTTTTGATACTAGTAATAAGTTTGTATATGCATTAGAGTTACATACCATGCATTTCATGCATATAAAATTAATATATATATGTGTGTGTGTGTGTGTGTGTGTATTACATATTAAGAAGAATATTAAGAAAAGAGAAGAAAAGAGAAGAAAAGAAAAGAAAGAAAAGAAACTTATAATAGCATAGCCATTTAAGTTCATGCATGAGCAAGACACATAAAAATTTATTAAAGAAGTATGGTTGAAATATTTCTATAACTTAAGAAACTAATTAAAGAAAGAAAAAAAAATGTTGTTGCGATGAGGAACTTGTGAGTGTCGCTATATGAGGTCATGGCGACTAAGAAGAAGAAATTACCTATATGCACACCGCCTTAAGTGAGTGGTATAAGAAGAAAGAAAAGAAAGTTGTACAGTCCGCAAGAGTGCATGTAGATGAGGATCGTACAAAGAAAGAATTAAGAAGAAACTCACAAGGCCAAGGTTCCAAATCCCTGCCTCAACCAGTCCGATTGACATAAAAGAATAAGAAAAGAAAGAAAGAATAAGAAGAAAGAAAAAAAAGAATAAGAATAAGAGAAGAGAGAAAGAATGAGAAAAAGAAAAAGAATAATTATTATTATTACTATTATTATTTTAGAAAAGAATAAAAGTCTTGCTCATGTATTATTCTTTATACATTGTATAATTTCATGCATAGTTGTATACTTTAATGGCAATGTCACTTATGTGTGATGAGAAATGATAGAATTGATGGACAAAAGAATAGAAATAAGAAAAGAAAAGAAATTAGAAAAGAGAAGAAAGTTAGAAAGTGAGATGAAGAAAACAAAAGCAATTAGAAGAGAAGAGAAAATTTAAATTGTATTTTTAACGAACATGTATTAATAATTTGGTTTGATTTACTTACTGAGCAATTAGTGCTTACTCCATTATCTTTAACTTTTTGCAGTGAATAATGCAATCGGATGAACGTTGACTAGCGATGGACTTCAGAAGCACTGTCCAGAGAGTTTGACTTTTTGTTGTGTATACTCATAAGAAATTTTATGTAAATATATGTATGAATATATTTTCATATAGTGTATGTCCTAAATTTCCATTAAATTATATAAGAAAAAGTTTCAAATGATATAAATTTTATAATTATACATATATGCCAATATATTTTAAGTAAGAAAGAAGATAATAATTATTAAACTTAACTTAATTTCCCTAAAGTTTTCCTAGGTAGAAAGAATATTACACAACTGTTTATGAAGACGAAGCCAACTTTACTCGAAAGTAAGATAAATGCCAACGATTCTCCAATATACCGTGTGCCCCTCCGCAAGAACTCATTACCCTTTCTAGTCCATGGTCCTTTGCCATACGGGGGATCGATCTTATTAGCCCTTTCCCTCAAGGCAAACGAGGAGTGAAATATGTCGTAGTCACCGTAGATTACTTAACCAAATAGGAAGAGGTCGAGCCATTGGCAACTATCACTTCTAACAAGCTTAAAAATTTTGGGTACAAGAAGATCGTCTGTTGATTTGACATTTGACATTCGACATTCCATCATATTAGATAATGGGAAACAATTTGATAATGAAGAATTCAAGACGTTATATGCCAAGCTAGGCATAAAAAAGAGTTTCTCGGTAGCCAACTACCCTTAGGCCAATGGATAAGTTGAGGCTGTAAACAAAGTCATAAAGCACACTTTGAAGAGAAGATTCAACAAAAGCCAAGAGAAGCTTGTCAGATGAACTCCGTGAGGTATTATAGTCGTATAGAAAAACAAAAAAGATCGACATCGGAGAAACCCCCTTTTTATGGCCTACGGGTGTGAGCCAATGGATCCAGTAGAGGTCTGACTCGACACATTTCAACGAGAGGCCTTCACCAAAGACAATAACAATGCCTTCCTGCGTTTGAGGCTAGATGTGATAAATGAGCATTGTAGCAACGCTCAGCTGCTAACAACCTTCTATCAGCAAAAGGCCAAGAGGTATTTCGATGAGAAAGTCAAGAACAGGGTATTCAGAACAGGAGACTTCGTCCTTAGGAAGTGGAGGAAGTCGAGACGGAAACCTTGGGACCAAATTAGGAAGGTCCCTATAGAATTTCAAAAACGCTTGCACTGGGAATGTTCCACTAGAACTCCTAAACGGTACTAGAATTCCTAAGGCTTAGAATGCTAAGAATTTTCATAAGTACTATCAGTAGTAGCCCGTCACGTCACCAAAAGAGCAAAGTGCCCTACAACATTGAAAGAAAATAAAGCCAAACTTAGTCTTTAGTCGACGACCATTCACCCAAGCCCCAACGGAATATGCCCTCAGCATACTAATCCGAAAGCCCACAAATTAAAGAGGCCAGTCGTTTAACTCGAAATTTATTGCTTTAAAAAAGTGAGCCGGTTCTAACTTGGGGACATAGGCTCCTATGAGAGCAACTTTCCCAGAATTTAAGCTTAGAGGGGCCCTACCCCATAACTCAGTAAAGAACGACCTAGACAAAGGACCCATAAGTTATCAAAAGTAAGTGTCAAGACATTGAGGAAGATCTAGTTTACCTGGACAACCTAAACACGCGAAATAGGAGGTTCAACACCTTGACTCGAAGTTGTTTTGAGAAGGATGCCGCGAGCGCCATTTGATTGAAAAACCTCCGAAGAAATGGTGCACATCGCCATAACTTGAGGAATAGATAACAAATGGCAGTCAGATGTAACTCGATGGCCTAATAGAGCTAATGAAACAATGAGACTTCAGAGACACGGACACCTAGCAGTAACTAAACACTCATAACAAGCACATTATTCACGACAAAGAGAAAAAAAGGGAACATCAACAAATTCTAGGGTATATTTGAGACAAAGGTCAAAAGGAAGGGGACGAAAAACTCTTAACTCGGGTCCGGTCTAAACCTCTTCTATCTGGTTCTGTCCTACTAACGTTATCAGCCAAAAAATTCTCGATCTCTTCCTGACAATATTCGGGAAGATAAGAAAAATCAACAGACAGATCACGCTCCTAGATTTCTATAAGGAGTAGCACAATAAACTCCCAAGCCTTAAACTTAAGCAGCTCGAAGGTCAGCCTGGAAACCTCGCCTTTGAGCTCCAATGTCGTAACTTCCCTTGCTTACTTCTCATCGGATAGACCTTTGGTAATACAAGCAACCTCCCTCTCAAGATCTACCTCCCTACCCCGGGGCATTCTGATGTGAGAATCGCGAGCCATAACTTTCTTCAGATAATAAAACAGTTGGCACCAAATGTTGCTCACCTTCGATTCCAAATTCTCTTTAAGATCCATTTGGTTTTGCATCCTCTCAACAAAAGTGCCATCCTGGTCGCTAGATCCTCTGCTCACTAAGTTGATTCCACCTCAGCAATTTTGAGCCGAGTCTCCAACTTGGTCAATTGCACTTTCGAGAACCTCTTCACCCTTTCAAGCTCTACAAAAATGTTGTATATGCTATAGAGTGTTACACCACTACCTTGTTGAAACATCGAGAGAAGGTTGTACCTCTACACCAAGATATAACCAAACCGTTCAGTAAAGTGTGAAGGGGGTAGTACAAAAGAGTGGGAGTATAAAGAATTTATTATGTGTACCTCGGAAAACACCTTAGTCATCTCTTACTGCATCTTAAAAAGGGTCATCTTCTTTGCCTCTTCGTACTCCTCCAGCGTGATGGTCTGATGCAAAAGCATCGCTCCCAGAGAAATTTGAGCAGGGACTTTCAATGCTCCTAGGTTTTCCAAATCCTGAGGAGGGGGAGAACACACATGAACATTACTCTGAATTCACAAATGAAGAGAATCATTCTCATTCCTCGCTTGTTTTTGTGGTGCCCGAGGCATTTCTCTAATCTCCCCGCCCCTTTCTCTGAAGTCGAAATAACATTTTCGTGGTGCCCGAGGCAAAGTGGTCAAACCAAGGATGTGAACAGATACCTTGGGAGGTTGAGCCTTTACATCTGCAAAAAGGTACAGTCTCTAAAGAATGCTTCAAGCAAACATTCAATGTAAGTATATGTTATACTTACTTGATTTCTTGCCAACAAGAATTATGTGGAAGTTTGCTATTGTTAGGGAAAATTATAAGAGCATGAAAACACGTAATTAATTGGTGGTTTTGGGTGATGATTTATGAAATAAACGGTTAACATTGTTGCATTTAGTTTAATTATTTCATAATTATCTCTTCTGGAATCATGGGTATGTTTTCAGTGTTTTCAGGTTCAAAAGTATTAAAATATGATATTCATATGAAGACCAATATAAGGCAACAAACAGTTTGAGAATCGGAGCTAAAACGAGCAACTTATGACGTGTTGAAGATTTAGTGCAAAATCTGGAAATTGCAAGGTATTAAGCATGTCTCAGTATTTTGGCGATATCTAGAGCTACAGACCTCGGCTTGGGATGATTGTTGGACTGTTAGAAATTTGATGAAGAGATATACAAGTAATATTTTCAGTATGTTGTCCAATTATGCAATATGCATGGAGACAAGTGGACGCCAAACTGGGCCGCAGCCAGCTATCATATGGGCCGCGGCCAGAAGGGTTATGAAATTTGGCAGAAGAGATTTCTAATGCCGACTGCATCCCACAATGACCTGGTCGTGGCTCGACACCGTTTTCCTCAAATTTCTGGAGTTTCTACAATTGTAAATATTGCTTTTTTTGGAGTTCTGCTTTGAGTAGGACTTTATAATCTCACTTCTAAAAGCCCTAGCAACGTTTATATCTAAATTTTAGTTATTTTTAGGAAAGGGAAGAACAAGGAGGAGGCTAGCTATTGAGAGATCACGACAACAATTCTTTGAAGTTGTGATTATTTACTTAGAGAAGTTTTCTTTTCTTTCTTTTATTGATGTTCATAGATACAATGGTTGTTTTGATTATTGAGAGCATGAACTAATTGTATTTTGCTAGGGCTAAGATGTAGCCCGATTTATGAATATGTATTGACTTAATTCTTGTTGAATTCCATTAAGTTTTGTTCTAAGTTTTATTATTGCGTGTATTGCTTTCAATTCTTAAGGATCCAAGAGTTGAATGATTTTATGGGTAAGGTTGAAATCGAGAGATGAAACCTGATTAGTCCAAGGTAATAAAACCATAGATTGAGCGAACGCTAGAGATAGGTTACCGCGATCTGTGAGGTTCTGGTAAATTCCAACATGCTTAATGATCTTTTAACTTCTAAATTCAATTTATAGATATTTTGAGTTGTTGATTAAAGGTTAATCCATTAATTGTTCGAGAGAAAATTAGTGGAAAACTAGGGAATTTGACCTTTAGAATACGCTTAACGAGTTAGCAGTAACTGTCAATACATAGGATTAATTTGGTGTGAAATTTGTGCCCTAGGTTTTGATTCATTAATTTTCAACCAAAGTGTTAAGAATAATTCTTCTTTTACTTAGTTTTAATTCGGTTTTAATTTTAGTACTTTATTCCTTAAAATTTCAGATTAATCAATAAGCAATTAGATTATTTTATTTTGGTACTTGATAACGTAATTCCTTTAGGATTTGACACTCGTTACTCGAGCTTTATTACTTGTATGATTTCGTACGCTTGCGAAAATCCTATAAAGTTTTTGGCGTCGTTTCCAGGGAATTACTATTTGACTTACCAATATTAGTACGAGCTATCTTGTTGCTAATTTGATTTTTGTTTTTGTTTTTGTTTTACTTTGTTATTTGTAAATAAGTTTAGTTTTAATATTAGGTTTAGTTTGTTCTTTTATTTTTGATTTTTTTTTTGCTTACTTAAATTTTCCTATTTTTGTTTTCCTGGAGCATTTACATTCAAGGAGTGAAGACCTTGTTCCTTTTGGCTTTGAAATTGAGAGAACAATTCGACGGTTAAGAAATGTGATGGCAAGCAACAACTATATGATGCCTTTAGAATGGAGTTTTTCAAGGAGAGTAGCGGGAGTTCATGAATTAGATGGTTATACGGCTTTGGCTGCTCAACTATCTACTATTCAACAACAATTGGGTGCTGCACTTAAATTTAATGTTATCAAGTCTCCTACTTCAATTTGTGAAATTAGAAATTGCCAAATAGGAAGCCCGTTTGCACAACCCGAAGAAGTCAGTTATATCAACAACTTCCAAATAGGGCAAGGGAATATATATTCCAACACTTATACATCAACATTGCATAATCATCCCAAATTCTCTTAGAGCAACAACAATGATCCTACGCCACCTCCCCATTTTCAAGCTCAAGAGAACAACTCAAATTTGGAAGATGCGCTTGCCAAGTTTATTGAGGAGTCAAGTAAGAGATTTGATAAGCACGACATTCTTCTCCAAAATTAAGTGGCATCCATTAGGAATCTTGAAGTTCAAATGGGACAAATTCATAATATTCTATTGGGAAGAATTCAAGGAACATTGCCAAGTGATACGGAGAAGAATCCAAAGGAGCAGATCAATGTAATCACTTTGAGGAGTTGTAAACAACTGGAGGAACCAAGGGATGATGAACAAATTGAAGCAGTCTAGGAACGTGTAGAAAATCATACACATCGTGATGATAAAATTTGTCACTGCGGCGAGCATGAAAAATCACGAAAAGACAAACAAGTGGACTTCAATATTCTTAATACGATGAAATACCCATCCGAGATAGATACATGCTTCGAGATTATATTTTGAAGACAACTACCTTGTTTTCCCCCTAGAAAATTGTTTAGTCAACACTAGAGCTATGAAGGCTGAATTTGAGAGGGTAGATGAACAACAATTGAAGCCCTATGAGTATGGTGGAATTAAGGATAAGAGGGCGTGGATTTTCCTTCATAACCCAGATTGAAGAAGTGAGAAAGTTGAGCTTACGACGGTAATAAAGCGCTTCTTGGGAGGAAACCCAAGCTTTTAATTTTTATTTTTTTGAATTCTTTTTTTATTATTATTGATTATTTTGTTATTTTTGTAGGTGTTAGTTCCTAGGTTTGTTTATTTATTTATTTTAATTTTCGTTTAGTGAAATAATTTTGCTGTTGTGTTTGTTTCTTTAAATTCTTAAATTTAACGAGTGATGTGTGTTGCCGATGAGGTGCACCATAAGTTTCTTTGTTTTGACATGATTTAAATAGTCACAATAGAAGGAAACGGGAAGGAAACGAGAAGGATGACCAAATTGTCCCGCATTTCTACACTTCAATATTGCAAAAGAGGGGTCAAATTTCTTTTTCTCTTTTTTCTGTTTGTTTACATTTGTACATTGAGGACAATGTAAATTTTAGGTTGGGGGTAAGGGAAGTTTCTTCCAATTTTTTTTAAATTTATGGATTTATGAGGAAAATTTTAATTTTTTTTTTTGTTTTGTTTTGTTTTGTTTGAATTTTGTTAAATGGTTGAATTAAATTGTATGTCAATGATAATACTATGATTAGGATAACATGTAGCTTTTAGAAAACATTAAATTTTGCCTTAGTTTAAAGATGATTGTGAACGTTAATTTCATCTAGTTTGAGACCCTAATGATTTGTGGTATGAGAGTTGGTTAGTATAAATGCTTAGAGAAGTTTTATGTGTAAATTTTTCGTGGACATTTTTGTGATCTCATCAAACTCTAGAACTTATTTGATGACCACTTGAGGCAAAATCCTATATTTCACACTACTTAGGAAATGATTTAGGCTATTTTGAGCCGATTGAGTTTTTCAAGCCAACCTTAAATTTTATTATCGCTAGTTAATCCTTTGAGCCATTTTATACACATTGTTAGCCTTGTTCTTCTTTCATTAAAGCTTAATTTAACTTACCTTGATTATGAGCCTTAAACGCATTCCTACCATGTAACTTTTAGAGACTTGATCTGAATACCTTGGTGAGGGAATTTTGAATAAAAAGGGTGGAAAGTTGTGAAAAATTGTACCGCAACCCGAATTTATGCAAATAGATAGGTTGGGGGTTGTGGAGAAAGTTGAATATTAAGGTGGGACTGTATGTTGCTTTCGTCCAATGTTATTTTCTTCCAAGTTATGAAAGAAAAATTCAAAAAAAAAAAAGATGAAAAAAGATGAAAGAAAAATGAAGAAAATAACCTTTATGAAAAAAAAATGAGCATTGAGAAACATTGTGAATATGTGAGATTGTGAAAAAAAAAAGGTTTATATTAGTGTGGGGAAGAAAAGCTCAATAACGGTTGGGACTGTGTTGATGAAAAAAAAATCTGGTATGTTCATTTGATTGTGATGAGAAGGAATGAAGATTTAAGTCTCTTAATTTTTGTTTAATTTCCTTTTCGCTCTTTCATGAACCCATGTCTTGGCCTAACGTTACAACCTTTACAAAGACCTATTGATCTGAGGTAGTGTGTAATTCTACATTAGTGGAGAGTGGTCTGAAAAGTGAACCTATGGAGTTTGATTCCATGATTCATGCTTGAGTCATAACCCGGATATTAGAGATCAAAATTTTGTTTGTGAATCTTATGCATAAAATCATCTGGGTATTTAGACTTATGGCTTGTGGTTGTATGGTTGTTCTAAGGTTGATTACGTAGATGAAATTGATGTTTACATTAGCTTTGAGTGAGGTGATTTTTAATTATTCTATTTGTTATGTGTATATGCAATCTTTAAGACAAATATATGAATTGATCTAGGAATTTATGTTTTGTGTTTTCGTTTGTTTTTATTTTGTTGAGTCTATGTTTGGTGTGGATGTTTGTGGGTATCATCACTGGAAACCCTCACAAGACTACAACTAGTCCACTAGGGCCACCTAGGGGTTTAAAGGCTTGTTGCATACGCTAAATGCAACCGTGACAATCTACAGAAGTGGTTTAGATTAGCTTAGCATTAGGAAGTGTTTTAATGTTTTTAGATTGCATTTTGTTTTCATTTTTATCACTTAGCTTGCTAGGGACTAGCAAGACACTAGTTGGGGGTTGTGATAAGAGCATGAAAACATGTAATTAATTGGTGATTTAGGGTGATAATTTATGAGATAAACGGTTAACATTGTTGCATTTAGTTTAATTATTTCATAATTATCTCTTCTGGAATCACGGGTATGTTTTGAGTGTTTTCAGGTTCAAAAGTATTAAAACATGATATTCATATGAAGAGCAATGTGAGGCAACAAACAGTTCGAGAATCAGAGCTAAAACGAGCAAGTTATGACGTGTTGAATATTTAGTGCAAAATCTGGAAATTGAGAGGTATTGAGATTGTCTCGGTATTTTGGCGATATCTGAAGGTACAGACCTCAGATTGGGATGATTATTGGACCGTTGGAAAGCTGATGAAGAGATATGCAAGTCCTATGTTGATTATATTGTCAAATTATGGAATATGTATGGAGACAAGCAGACACCAAACTGGGCCGCAGCCAGAAGGGTTCTGGAATTTGGCAGAAGAGATTTCTAATGTCGGCCGCAACCCACAATGACTTGGCCGCGACCTAACACCATTTTCCTCAAATTTCTGAAGTTTCTAAAATTAATAATATTTCCTTTTTATGGGTTCTACTCTGAATAGGACTTTGTAGACTCACTCCTAAAAACCCTAGCAACATTTATATCTAATTTTTAGTTATTTTTAGGAAAAGGGAAGAACAAGGAGGAGGCTAGCTATTGAGAGATCACGACAACAATTCTTTGAAGTTGTGATTATTCACTTAGAGGAGTTTTCTTTTCTTTCATTTATTTATGTTCATAGATACAATGGTTGTTTTGATTATTGAGAGCATGAACTAATTTTATTTTTCTAGGGCTAAGATGTAGCCCAATTTATGAATATGTATTGACTTAATTCTTGTTGAATTCCATTAAGTTTTGTTCTAAGTTTTATTATTGCATGTATTATTTTCAATTCTTAAGGATCCAAGAGTTGAATGATTTTATGGGTTAGGTTGAGATCAAGAGATGAAACCTGATTAGTCCAAGGTAATAAAACCATAGATTGAGCGAACGCTAGAGATAGATTACCGCAATCTGTGAGGTTCTGGTAAATTCCAACATGCTTAATGATCTTTTAACTTCTAAATTCATTTTAGAGATATTTTGGGTTATTGATTAAAGGTTAATCCATTAATTGTTCGAGAGAAAATTGGTGGAAAATTAGAGAATTGGACCTTTAGAATACGCTTAATGAGTTAATAGTAACTGTCAATACATAGGATTAAATTGGTGTGAAATTTGTGCCCTAGGTTTTGATTCATTGATTTTCAACCAAAGTGTTATGAATAATTCTTCTTTTACTTAGTTTTAAGTCGGTTTTAATTTTAGTACTTTATTCCTTAAAACTTCAGATTAATCAATTAGCAATTAGACTAGTTTATTGTGGTACTTGATAACGTAAGTCCTTTAGGATTTGACATTCGTTACTCGAGCTTTATGACTTGTACGATTTCATACGCTTGCGAAAATCTTATCAGAAAACTTGAAGAGGGTTAAATTCCCAAGGGTAATCAACCCTCTGACATCGCGCTCAATGTCCGAAAATTTGCAAAATTGAGCAATCTGTTGCTCGGCAGACTTAGAAGCATGTGGCTGAATATGACTCACTGCAAGAAAATTAGAAAGAAAGAAGATATTGGGTACAACCGGTTAAACCAACAATAGCAAAAACGAGAAAGCACAAACTAGCATTATTGACATAACCGATACCTTTGCCTCGGAAAAAAAGTGCCTAGAATCCCATCCTTCAATCTTGCTCGGAATTCCAACCATCCCTATCAAGCTTGGTTGATTTGCCCTAACAAGATAATAAATCTTTTTCTTATGCTTTCTAAGGTTATACATATTGGCCAGCTCGTTCACGGACGGTTTTCCCAAGCCGACTCGTTGGAAAGCAATATAAAAGTCGACCATGCAAAGCAAGGAGGTCGTAGATAATTGAAGCGGAGCGATCCCAAATCGCTTCAAGACGCGAGCAGTAAAGTGATGTGGAAGGGTAGATACCCCTAACCTCAGAAGAATCTCGGTCGTTACGGCCCATCCATCAAGAGGACTATCAGGACCATTGCCATTCACAGTGCGAAGTTCAACAAAAAGCCCATATTGTTCGAAAATGCGAACCAGCTCCTCAGATGGAAGCATAACAGGTAAATTTTCGACCATTGGTTCAGACGATGGCACCAGAGTCTCAACGCAGGCCTTTTTCCCATCACGGGTATTGGTTCTGACCCAAACTTTTAAGAAACTGACCCATTTTTTCAAAGCCTCAATGAGACACAATGTACGAATAATAGTCGAGAGTATTGACGGAAGTATGGCGGGCCACTCACTGAGAAGTAAATGAACATGGAGATCTTGATTTATAGACGAACTCACCTATAAATTTCTGTAGAATATGTTAGAGAAAGAAGGCGCAAAGTAATGAGAGCTTGTTGTGAAAATCCATAAGTGTACGGAATCGTGCAAGTAATAAAGACCGAGTAAACGGATGTCGTACCCAAGGGAATCCTATTATCAAGTATTAATTTAACTATCGCTTCACTATTCAACTAAAATGACTTTGGTTGAGGAATTCTTTTAACTAGATTACCGATTAACACTAAACAGTTCAATTGATAAAATACGCCGAAAAACCCTGGCAATTATTTCAGATAAAAGCAACCTAGGGCATAGACTTTACACCAATTCCTCTTTCGTATGTGTTGGTGACCTGCAGAAATCCCATTAAGCTAAACCTAAAGGTCAGAATCCCTATCTGTCCAATATCTCTCTCTCAAGTAGTTATTGAATTAACCCCTAAATGTTAACCCGAATTATCTCTAATCAGGTTTAAACAATTGAAGATCAGTAAGCTCTTTGGATTCTCCCAAAATCTCACAGATCCCGTTAACCTATCTCTAGCATTCGCTCAGTGTCGCTCAATCTATGGTTTTATTGCCAACGACCAACTAAGTCTTATCTCTCGATCGTAATCTAATTCATTAAATCATTCAATCCTAGGGCCCTTAGAATTAAAAGCTTTATTAACAACTATAAACTTAGGTTTTTCTCCAAGGAAATACTGCATTCATACAATCACATATTCAGAAGAATTGGGCTACATCTTAGCCCTAGAAAATAAGATCAGTTCA
>WYDK02038153.1:0-18062 GCA_009867345.2 Toxicodendron radicans | reverse complement strand
TTTTGAATTATATAATTATTACTAATTTTAGGTATATAAATATTATAATATAAATAATAATTAAATTAACTACAATAAATTAAAAATTGTATAATCAAAATAATGATAAAAATATGTTAAAATTTAATTTATTAATTATTAAAATGTAAAATTGGTTTTGAAAAAGAAAAAAAATATATTTTATATCTTTTTTGGGATGAATAATGAATAGTATTGCACCAAATTTGGTACAATACTATTCACTTACACCAAATTGATGTAAGTGATGACACACGTGGTTGGAGATGCTCTTAGTTTTTTTTTGCAACACTTTCTTGGATGGACAATTTTCCTATTCGAACCTAAAAAAAAGTAATTCAATATAATTTCGTTGATTTTAATATGTATGATTTTCTTTTATTTGATATTATCGACCAAGCTTTTGGCTATTTAGTAATAAGATAAAATAAAAGATAATAAGAAAAGGATTAAATTATTTTATTTAAAAATTATAAATGATGAAATACCTTATATAAATTAGGACTTCTAGTAATAATAGAGTTTTTGTAGGAGGCAAACTATACCATTTTGGAATTAAAATTTAAGAGTAAATTTTTACAATTAAATAAAGATAAATTGTGCGTGAAATATCTTCCATTACTGAAACAAACCATATAATTAAATAAAAAAGAAATGCATTAAACATTTTAATTGTGCGTGAAATATCTTAAATTACTGAAACAAACCATATAATTAAAATAATAAATCTGGAAAGAAAACGTCAACCGTTCAAAAACAAAATAAAATTTAAAGTCTTCAAAGAAGTCAAAGACTAAAGTGAGTAAAATCCCAATTATTAACGCTGACGTGGCAACATCAAACTCTCTCACAGTCACAGTAAAGTAAATAAAAAGAGTTAATTTAAATAAATTAATTAATTATTTAAAAAAAAAAAAAAAAACAAGACAGCTTGAAGTTCAAGTACATATGCTGTCTCTCTTAAATTCTAACACAACACTCAATCCCCAAACATCTTCGTAACAATGTCTTGGCTTTTCAAGTCTCTCCAATCCGACGCTCCAGATTCGCCACAACACCAACATGAAGACGACAGCTCCACCAATCGAAACGGGGGCGTAAAAGATGACCTCTCACTCATCGGCGAAACAATCGGCCGTCAATTACGTGGAGTCGCCGCTTTTCTGGCGCCACCGCCTTTAAGCGCAACCGAACGGCAATCACAACCGCCGCCGCCGCCGCAATCGTCTGATTCGCCGACGTCGCCGTCCGCGGCGCTACTTGGGATCCGCAACGATCTTGTGGAAATTGGTGGCAGCGTCAAGAGTGGACTGTCGATGCTCTCGAGTAATAAAGCGGTTACTGGAATCTCCAAATTCGCGTCCAATTTGTTACAGTTTCAAAATCAAGATGAATATGATGATGAGTTTGACGGAGTTCCCGGGATCACGGAGGAGATTGTTGAGTTTGTGAAGAAAATTTCCGAGCGAGCTGAATGTTGGACCGAATTTCCATTGTCCTTAGATGATGGTAAGATTTTCAAGCAAAATTTTATAACTACTTCAGAATTAATTTTTTTTGGAGTGTTAAAAGTTTGAAAGATTAGTTAGTGTTTATGCTATGATTAAAGCTTAATTTTTAAGTTGGTTTATTTTATGAGTAAAAATTGAAAGAGAATGAGTAATTTTTTTTAGTGTTATTTGAAACTTTTGTTTTGGTGTTTATTCTATGAGTAAAGTTTAATTTTTTAGTTCCTATGTTCTCGTATATATGTCCGGTTTCTCTCTCTGGTTTCTCCCCAATGTCCTTGTTTATTGTTGAACTAGGTTTTCATAACAAAAATTCTTCTTTTTAAATTGCATTTTTAGAAATTTTTTTTTTTTTTGGCACAAATTCTCAAATATACGAGGGGAGTAAGATCCTTTAGCTATGGATAACTAAAATTGGTGGTGCAAATTATCCAACTTATATTCTTATATTGTGGGATTGAAAGCTTTTGTGGCAGTAAGTCAGTAGGAATAAGATAACCTTCAGAATATAAGGTTTTACTGAGCTGAATTACTGGGAACGGGTGTCTACTGTCTACTGCTTGATTCTTTGAAGAAGTTGTATCAGAGTAAGAGTGGGGCAGATATGGAGAATATATATCAATGGTAATGCCAATGCCACTTCTTTTTTTCAAAGTTTTATTTTGATATCTCTGTTGGGCAAAGGTGCACCATTACTTAATTGCTGCGGGACAATCAAGACACTATCCCTTTCATCAGTGGCTAATTAGAAACTAATTATACTAATGTTAGGCTCACATTGAAAGGAAAATAGTTGGGCAAGTGGGTTATAAGGGCTTGGGCACCCTTTCTTGGCAAGCCGGTTTTCCAATGTGAGTTCTACCCAAGCCTAATAAGACTCACTACCCAGCCCAATTGTGTGAAATATTAGATGAGTTTTCATCAATGGTATCAGAGTTAAGCCTTGCCCGAGCGCACCTTCCGGAAGGGGCGACCTAGGAGAGTAGGCCAGCAAGAGTGAAGCCGCCGTTGGGAAAGGGGCCAATGTGTAAAGGGCTACTTGGGAAGGGGCGACCTTGGAGAGTAGGCCAACCAAAGTGAAGTCATCCAGAGTGGTCCAACGTGGATGTTGGGTCTTGAAGTGGGGGAAATGTTAGAAATCCCACATTGAAAGGGAAATGATTAGGCAAGTGGGTTATAAGGGTTTGGGTATCCTCCCTTGGTAAACCGGTTTTTCAAGAAGAGTTCTATCCAAACCCAATAAGACCCACTACCCAGCCCAATTGTGTGAAATATTAGATGGTTTCTCATCAACTATGCGCAAAGTTGAAGTGCATTGCAGTTAATCCATAGCTTTGGTGAAGTAGTTATTTCCATGACTTTTTTGAATAAAGTCATTTTATTTATTTTTAAGTAAAATTAGGTTTTATTCGATATAGTGGATATTGGAAGTAATTTTAAAGAACTTGTGTACTCGTTCTTTGAATCTTCTTCATACTCTTTCAATCACATGGAATGTATGGGCAACAGTTGGTTTGAATTTTTGCTTGTCAAATTGCAGATTTTGAAATGTCTGATGCTCAGAGAGATCATATTTCCACTGTTGAACATCTGGTCCCAAGTTTCAGAGATCTTAGAGTTCACCTTCACCATTACTTGGGAGACAGTCAATTTTGGATGATCTATTTTATATTGTTGCTTCCAAGAGTTAATGACCATGATTTTGAGCTTCTGTCAACTCCAAAGGCAAGTTTTTTTTATTCACATGTTATCTATTTTTTTCTTAAAATATCAAAATACAAAATTATTTGCACATAACCCTAGCAACTATCTGTTGTGGGTCCTCTTATGGGCCATATCATGTTATCAAAGATTGAACTTTCCATGTTGGCCTGGAAATGTTCTTGGGGCTTTTCGTCTTGTGGACATTCAACTCCAAAAACCATGCACATTAGACACATGCTTAAATTTTTGTGATTTTTTAATATGTTACTTTTATGACTTTAATATGTCTCGTATAGGACTATGATTCTGCATTTGTCAGAAAAGCTCTATGTCCATTTATTTTGGTTATGTCCGTTCTTGTCTTAGCTATTGATTTGAAGGATTATACTATGTTGCTGTTACAAGGCCTTCTTTTTTGTTCCAACACACAATGTTTTGGTTTATGTATACAAGAATGTTTTAATTATCATAAACAGACTTTTTAGTTATCAATATATGTAACTAATTTATATACTTTGTCTCCTAAAACATTGGCCCGGTAACATTATTGGACCCAATACTGTGGTATGACCTTGATTGAAGTCTTTGTAAACAGTGAGACTTGAAAACCTACCTTTTGTTTATCTATATGATTGATTGCTTGTCTTTTCTAAATTAGGCCTTAAACTTCTTGAAATTCTAGGCAATGAAGCCTGAAATCTGAAGAATATTTTTTTTCTTATATCCAATGAGTGGTTCTTCTGTAATATGGAATTGATGCCTTCTCTGCACTTATTTAGTTTTCAAATTTTTACAGTTTGGAAATGAACATTCGTCCTCTGTGCTGGAAATTTCAAATTAAAATTACAATAATAAAAAAAATGTCTTCAGTAATAAGTTCTCTTGTGTTGCAGATTATCGAAACAAGGAATATTCTTCTGCAGAAGCTACAAGATGATAAGACTGTTCAAGTCGATAACTGTAGTACTAGTGCATCTGCAGAAAAGGAGGGTACTGAGATTGTAAGTGCAACACAAGGTCTAAAAATCGATGATGAAGAAAATACTGAGCGATGGCTGGATGATACAGATATCGATAGTGGCATTTCTCTAAGTAACCAACAAAAGATTGAACACGAAGAGGATGTCTCATTCAGTGATTTGGAAGACAATGGCAATGATCTTCCTTCTAGACTATCAGCCTCTAGGCCAGGACATGAAATTAAGGGTATTTCACCAAGTGGATCCAATGATTGGATAAAACTAAATAATAGTTCTGATAATCGGGGTGACCTAGAGAAGGCACGACAGTCTACTTCTCGGGATAAAGACTCTGAAGGTGAATCAAGCGATTGGCTTGCAGTTGATGAATTTGATTAGATAGTTGGCAGCTGTTTGATATGCAGCAGATTTATTCTAAAGTTTCAAAGATTATGGTCTCTTGCATCTCCGGTTCTGTGTTTATGGGTCTCAACCTTCATTTAAGTGTTACAGTTTAAAGTAATAATTCAGTCAATGTCACCTTTTACCTTGCTGGGTTATGCTATTACAATTTATCTGTATATACTAAAAAAGAAGACATCAGAACTATTCCAAGTTGTATATTCAAATATCCTTCATTCTTTGCCGTAATTGCTTATTTACTCGATTGGTAGTTGACTCTATTTATTTGGTCATGAACATAAAAGAAACAGTTGGTATTTTGTTTTAGAAAAGTTTCAAAGAATTGTGGAAAATCTCCATGTGTTTGCTGACATCAAAAGTAGGCATTCGATTTCTACTCTTAAACCAATCATATATTTCAAACTTATTTTAAACTATTAATATCGTCACATTCAACTAATTTGATCAGAAAACAGCTGTTTTAGTGAGAAAGACTACAATGGTTCTTGATTCTGTATATTGTAGAAGTCAAGGATCTCAAAAACTGTAAAATTCAACTTTCATGCCACAACCAGCAGATTAGTTTGTTGCTTATATACAAATTGGCCTTTGATTTTGGGAAACCTTTGACTTCTATCGCTACTAATAAAGAGTTGCAGGACACTAGATTCACAGCACCGCAGTATCATGGCCTCCAACCTCTCCATCCTGTTGGACGGACAGGATGATAGACATAAAATACGTTGGGAGGCGGCCTCAAAGGTGGGTTAGCATTGAATGCTATGGAAGAATTTGAGCCCCTTGGTACAAACCTTTCAGTGGATCGTGGCTGCATCAGCTTCATAGTAATGTTTATGGAGCAATGATTACCTCGAGGGAATGCTTGAGGGAATGGTTGGGTAAAAGGAGGATAATCCACCCGACTTGGATAGCTTGCAGAGGAACTTTGAAATGCTGAGTTAGGTACTCCTGAGTGGACGATAGTCGTGGGCTGTGGTACTGATTGTTTGTGAAGCTCTGCATTTGGTGGTACTGATTGTTTGCGAAGCGCCACATTTGGTGGGCACCATTCAGGCATGTCGTCGTCGTCATCATCATTGAAAAGATTCTTTGATGCAGTTGCACTAACTGGTTGCATAATACCTCTGCTTTGGGTGTTTTGTTTTTCTTCATTTACAGAAACTTTCTTCAGCTGAGGCGTTCTCTGAATGGCATCCAGTGGAAGCCTACGAAAAATGAAATTTTCCAATCTTGGTTGTTTGAAAGTTGATTGTGACTTCACCACTGACATGGCTGGCTGCAATGACCCATCCATTTTCCTTAATCCTTCAGCTGGAAGTTTCTTGTCAACGGTTGCATAATCCAAAGGTTCGCTCATTGTATGAGATATGCCACATTCAGTTCTAAAGTCAAATTCAGGAAGGTCATCATCGTCAAGAGTAGGTAGAGGTTGCATTGCGAACTCAGATGGGAGAGACAAAACAGGTTTCTGAAGTTCCAAAACTGGTTCGGATCTCTCTTCTATGCTTGACTTGTGTTGTATAAGTGGTGTTTCAAGTTCAGGCTGTGCCATTGAGCTCTGGAGAGAGGCAGATTCCTTGAAACCTTTGAATTGCAAAAATGTTTCAGGATTCAGAACTGAAGGTGTCAGAGACAGATTAGCACTGGCAGAAGAATTATGCAATTCAAATTGAACTTCACTCGTCTTTTGATGTTTGCCTTCATTTCCACTGTTTCCTGCACTCTCAAGAGTGGTGCTCTTAGTTTCTGATGCAACTGGAATGGGATCCTGAGTCAATTGTTTAAAACACAAATCTTTTCTTATGGATATTTTCCTAGAAGAGCTTGATGAGGAGTTGAGAGGGTGTCTTGATGAGGAACAATTTTTTCCGTCAGATTTCTTTGCAGCAGAATTAGCAGATGCTTTATTTCTTCGCCATACAACACAACCAATCAAAGAGTCTTGGTTGTCTACAACAGCAGCCATGCCCTTGAAAAACCCATGCTTTGCAAGTATTGTGATTATGCTGTCACTATGAGGGCAAACATAAAGATCAATACCTGGTGATAATTTCACAAACCCAACCCTCTTCCCATCTTTGTAGCCTTTTGCAACCTGTAAATCAGGTTGATGAAAAAATATAAATCTAATCTATTTATCCGAAATACCCAGGATGAACTGTAATTACTTGATGACCACATTCAACACTCTTTCATTCTGATCCACTCACCTTTTTCATGCCTACCAGTCCAGATTTTGAAGAGCCTTCTTTCCAGCAAAGTGAGATTACCTGAAGACAGATGCATAGAGCCATTAGCATTTTCAGTAGAAACAGATGTGCCTGTAGAAGTTAGCATTAATTTCTGCTTATGGAGTAAGTTGTGATAATATTTTAATAAATTTGGAACCAAGTAGCGCTTGAACCTTAATAGGGAGTCATTGATGTACCTAGTTTATGCAATTTTCAGGGAGCTACTTGTCATCCTAAAAGAACTGATAATTATGTATGGATGACCGGAGAAGATGGAGTAGAACTATTGTTGCACTGATTTTCCTCAACATTCATGTATAAAAGGTAAGTCATATCTGGTTGTACAAGAAAGTGAACTTCTACATGTCAATTTGAAAGGAAGAATTTACCAAGATTTTTCAACTAAGTTGCACCATCATTTGCAATTTTCTTATAGCTTCCTTAACAAATAAATCAATATATATCCTAGAACTCAATTCCTGTTTACTAAACCAATTTCCAGTTTTCACATGCCTTTCATTGCACAGCAGATTTCTTGATTTGGCAGTCTCTGGTTTATTAAACAAGTAGTTAGAAGGCAATCTAGTGTTTTTTGGAACAATGTTTTTAGTAGATTATAAGATGGCAAGAAAGAAATAATCATATTTTCAGGATGAAATGTGATGATAACAGTGAGGTCTTATGGGATTAGACTTTTTGCTTCTATTTGGGCTTCAGTTTCAAAGGAAGTCAACGACTTCTCTTTTTTCTTTATTCATCTTAATTGGGAGGGGGTTTTCAGCTAACTTTGTATAGTTCACTTAGTTTCACATAGGGAAAGGAACATAACTAACTATCTTGTATAGATTTGTCCCCCTCATTGGCTCTTGATATTTTTGTGGATCTCTACTCCACTAATGTACCTAGCTCAGTCTCTTTTATAACATATAGTTTTATTGTTTCCTATCAAAATGTAGATTATAAGATGCTCAAGCACTGAAATCCCTAGGCAAAAGAGGATAAACTCAAAAGGTATTAGTCTCTTGGTTTTATAGCCATCAATTTTACAAGCTAATCCTCTGAGCATAAATGAAACAGTAAACGAGGCAATTATACATAATTATATAACTACTATACGTTTATATCATTAAAGTTTCAGCACATGAGACAGTTTGCTTGTCCATACCGAGTATAACATAAAACTCCCCTTAATTGGCAACTTACTGGTATCCCTATGCCTCATCTACACCAAGAGTGATGAGAAGCTTCATAAATAAAAAAATTAACAGAAGCAAAATGGAGTAGACAAACTTAAGAGAGATGGTATTGTTTATGCAAAATGGTTGACAGATGATTTATTAGAAACAGAGAGCTATGACACAAAGGTATTGGTTCTCGGAATGTACAGGATATTGTTCTAGATATTCAACTCAATATCAATTACTTCACATATATGTTCAGAAATTTATGCCACTTTTCAATTTTCCTGAATGATCCATAAAGTCAAACATGCAAAAAACCAATAGAGTATGTTCTGTGGCCTTCTTAGACCGGGGAAACAAAATGTTAGCAATGACTTTAAGCAATAAGGTTCACGGTAAGCACCATTTCAGCAAATCAAATAATATTTATATCAAGATCTTTATGTCAGTAAATCAAGGACATTCAGTTGAATGACCTGTAATCCCAACCTTCTGTATTCTGATATCAAGTTTGAACAATACAACTTCTTTTCCTGGTAAATTATGATGAGAACATCATTACCAAGTTAAGGAATTTTTGGATCTTTATAATCTTTCAAATGACACTAGATGCTCTAAACATAATTCATAAAACCACTGCAAGCCCATTAGTCTATGCAAATTTAAGCATAATATAACTCAAATTAATTAACCACTCCACAGATTGCCATATATTCACTTGCTGATAGTTATAAAATTAATGTGTCCTTCATGTATGTGTTCCCAGAACATATGTATCTTGCTGAATGGAGTTGTCTTGAAAGCATGTAAGAGCATTTTATCTATTCAATTTTCATATAGAATATACTGTGGACTATACCTAAATTATGAATGCTATAGGTTATAGCTAAACAATTCTATTTCATATGATTATGAGTACATTTACATGGCATAAGCAAAGTTAATATATTGTAAATTAACTTTTGGTTTACACATCAACTTCCATTTCCACAGTTAGTGGAGTTTTTTTTTTTTTTTTTTTTTTTGATCCTTCTTTATGTCCATAATGTGGGCTTTGGGTGTGTTTCAATTGTTTCATGAAAACTTCCTCATTTTCCCATAAAAATTTAAACTTGGATCAATATGGCATTTAGAACCAAAGTAACAGGAGAAGACATGCTATATCAAAACCTTTGGATGGCTGCATAATACCTGAGTATCAACGCTAATAGCCCCAGTGTTTGCATCATATTGTTATATGACATCTGACCCAAAATTCTAATAAAAATGAAAACTTCGCCTCAGACGCATTAATGTAAAAGTCACCTGGATCATATTGGGACTAAGAGGTGGTTTACATGGGCAGACAACCAAATTTTTCAATAAAATCACTGGGTTCTGGGTTCAAGTAGTGAGTTTCATATCATTTTTTTATGAGCCTCTCATGCTTATTAATACCCTCCTCTTTGTCTTTATCTGGTATTTATTTTTTCTTAAAATCCCTAACTCACCTATGAAGAATCAGCTCCTTCAAATTGTAACAATCTGACAAATCACACAATTGGAAAACCTGAGGTGGTCCAAGCATCATGTAGATAATGAAATATCATTGTAGAGTATGGAAGCAGCACAGAATGATGAAAAATAATACAGATTGACTAGCCAAATAACGTAAAGAAACCTGCTCTTCAATTTTTTGAAGATGTACAAACCTTGCAAATCATAATAAAACTAAATCCCAAGCGATGATATTGATTTTTGACAGCAATAAGAATTCAGCAACTACCATTCTTACAAATACAAATTGTTCATTAGAAACCAGCACATTAGGCTAAAGGCCGCAACAATTTCAAGTTTCTAATTCCATGTTTCGAGGAGCTCTTTTTCTTCATGTTTTGCATAGCATAGTCTCTATTTTCATTTTGTTTATACATATTACTTCACATGTGGCATCCGCAATTCCATTTCTTCTTCTTAACAATATTGAAAAGATATAAATACCGAACAACATCTAATAATATCAAAATAAACTAAAATTGATAATAAATTACTCATTCACACAAGCAAGTGTTCAACCATTTACCAGATATCGTTCATTTTGTGAATAATTTAATCAATTAGGCAATTAAAAAAATGGATTTGACTATTCATTACTCAAGCTTTTCATTTGGACTTCCTCAGTTACTTGAGCATTAAAGATATTGACTAAATTTTTTAAAGAGGTAAATCAAGCACTAGATTATGGAAATCTAATAACATGTTTATAAACTAAAAATTACCATTAACCCTCGATTGCGTGAACGAGAGAGATCTTTAATATATCTTTCAAAAGTGTCTAATCTGACTTTTCCTTTGACTTCTATAGTTTCAGGCCACTTGATATCAAGCATCTTCTCACCACTGCAGAACAAAATGGTTGTAGACCAAGGTTAACAAAATATATATATGCCTACGTGTGTGTGTGTGTGTTAAACTACTCAAATTTAATAAATACAAGTAAATGCATTGTCAGGTCAAATTATTATCCCAAAACAGTTTAATGATATTATAAATATCAAATTGGTTTTAATAAAGTTCCTACTCTTCTAAGTGATATCAAAGGAGGGTCTATCAGGGCCACCAAACCCATGTGCATAGAAGCAACCAAAATTCCAGCATCAGTCAAGCATAAACAATAATGTCAATGATGAAGTCAATTATTGTCAAAAAGTTTAAATTTTTGTTTCTATATAAATGCTGTCTCATACTAGGTAAACAAAAATTCAAGACATCATTAGGGAAACTGTAGTTTAGCAAAATAGCATCTACTGTCAACCTCAATAGACAAAAAGCTATGGATGGAAACAAGCAATTGGAAGATATAATAGTGATAGAAAGCAAAAAATTCTAAAAGGAAAAAACATCACGCAAGAGCTTCACCTTTTCATATGTTGGTCAATGTTCAGCAACAAACGAATATAGTCAGCAAACCGTACTTGCAGATTCCATTACATACAGAGGTGCAAATACTGTCCTCAGCCAATTAACAATAATGTCCATGCATGAAAGTTACAATTTTAACATGCTTATTTCATCAAGAAAGGTTTACCAGACGCATGAGCAATTAACTATAATGCTTACTAAACAATGGAACTAGACCAGTCTACGATCTAGAGATACATACACCAGTGTCATCTTCTGATACAAGTATAGAGGTTGGACACAACATCTTTAAAATATACACACCTTTTGTATGTTTGTCCATTTTATTATGTTGAACATATATATTTAACTATCATCATGTAACAAAATAAGACACATTTAACCAAATGAATGTATTTCTTTTATAACTATCCCTTTCAAGCGTTGAGCATGGTTGGACACAATAAGGGGAAAAAATCAACAGAAGTGTCATACAAATCAAAAAGCAATAAATGGACACTTACTACATATCTTTGCTGTAATTGTTATGAAAGGACCCTACCTTGTTGAAAATAGCTATAATCTGAGGTAGAATCACTTTTGATTAAAGCCTGTATCAGAACTTCAAATACAGTTAAGTAGAGGGAAATGAAGAGATTTGGTTCCAAACGTCATCTTGTCAAATGGGACACAAGTTTAGAACAAAATCAATGAATGTCCCTGTTAACATAGAGGGTTTTCTAGAGATTTCATTTCATACTCTGCAGGATATTGGATTAAGGGACAGATGATGGTTAAATTAAATCTAATGTAGTTTAATGGGTTCAATATGTCTCAATTTCATCATCAGTCCTCATATGACAGGTCGTTCATCATTAAAAGCATAGACATATAATTTTGGGGCTCCTCATTTCTCTAGCTCTTTCTTGTAACTTATCGTTGGTTTGTTTCATTATTTGTAGTTTTAAACATCAGTTTATTACTAGTCTAAACTCTAAAAGTCTAAATGACATATCTTAACATTAAAAATAATATTTCCATTACATACTGATACAGAATCAATAGATTAATTTTAGTAGTTATGTTGAAAATTATGTTATTCTTGAAATTTCGATATTTATATCTGTTTTAAGTAGGTCTGATGTTCATAATTAGTTTTCATTATTTTCCTATGTAATTAGGACTAGGCTTTAGAACTTACTATAAATTGGATCATAAGTTGGTTTTTAAGGGGCAATTGACTTGAATACTGAAATGGATAAAGCTGTTAATTCTCCTCCCTCCAAATCCACACACCCCCGCCCCCCCCAAAACAAAAAAAAAAAAACCAATATAACCAATATATCATACTTCCTAAAATGACGGCAGATAAGTGATTCGCACAACAGTTCATAAGTATCCAGATGAATGATAATAGAATAAGAATTAGCACGCTATATGTCAAGTAAGATGGAAAATCTAGGTTTAGAAAGCCCTCATGCAAAATGACATTCTTTTTCCAGTTATGTATGGATTTTAATCAGGCAACTCATAAGAATCAGCCAGTTTGCACTTGAAGATCCTGAAACAGAAATAAACATCAAGATAAAACACAAATATGTGTCCATAATAATCTAAGTTGAAAAAAAAAGGTTGATCATTTTGACAATCTCAGATCTTAATCAGATTGCAAATCTAAGACCCTAGATTTGCAAACCTCATTGTAGAGCTAGACATCTTTGAAACCTAAGCTAATTAAAGTAGTAGTTCAGCTGTTTGTGGAAGATATTGTGATGAAGAAAATGTTGATCCATTGGAGACAAGGTCACATCATCAAACCATACAAGTATAAAAAAATAACATTAAATTTATAAAAAAATACCATTGGGTTCTTGCTATTAATATATCTCAGCATACAAAAAAGGTTTATAATAATTTAATTCAATCCACAATGCAAAACTCTTGTAACATAACATAGTACCATACAACTGCTTCTTAGGAGAACCCTGAGCAAGGTGCTAGTGTGAGTATGCATGAACAAAAGAATTTCTTTTACCATCCATCATTTGTTCTTACTTATGATGCAAAGCATGAGAAAATGCCACCGTAACAACGCCATAGATAACATTTAACTAATTCAACAACCCTTGGTGTCAAATACTATCTAACTCTTTGGAGGAAACAAAGATCCATTTTGCCAACTTATTTCTAAACAATCTCACCATTTCCTGGCCCAGGAGGGCCTCACTTCAGGAAGAACAGATATATTTACCAACTCATTCCCCCTTAGTTTTTTTATTATTCAATTGATTGGCATAAACTAATCCCTGAAATACAAGCCTGAAAAGTCATGTCGATGTAGAGAAGACTAGTAATTTCCCTAGACAGATTATGAGAAGATAAATGTTTTTCTATATGCATTAATAAGAAATCTTCAAGTCAATCAAAAGCACAATATTATTAATACTTTCTAGGGGAATAAGTTGATACAAAGTTTTCATTTCTTCAACTTTAAACATTTTTAACCATTGTGTTTCAACCAAAATACATCAAGGCAACTTCTTTCAAATCTACAAATATATGATCCTTCTCGCAACGTTATTCTTGAAAGTTAACACCCATGAATTGGGTTGAATTTAGTTCAAAAAGAGCTAAATCAAAATATGTACAAATTCTTTTTTCTTTGTTTCTGTTTTCTTTTTTTCTTTATTTGATAGGAAACAAATAGTATAAAATGAGGATTGAAGTCTACAAAGGTGGACTAGGTATCCACTGCAAGAGTGCCAGATCTTTAAAACAAAAAAAAAAAAAATTAAAAAAACACTCAAAAACCTGAATAACTGTGCCATATAAATATTGAGAGAGAATGACAGAGAGAGAAAGGTTACAACAGCCTAGACAACCACAAAAAAGAAAGCACACATCAACTGAAAACCCCAAGCCAATTTTGTGTTAGTTAAAACTTATTTGGTCTTTTCTGATTACAACAAAAAATTAAAGAAATTGAATCACGTTTATCAGAGTGATCAATGAACCAGCTTCTTCCAAGAAGATGGAACAACCAGACAGGAGGGATGACTGAAACTAGTTTTCATTGAAATAATATATTGTAATAAGATGCTTGACTAAAATTATGGCACAATAAAAAAATACGTGTGGCCAAAGTGAGTTGACATGCATAAAACTAAGTCATGAATTTAAGTTAAAAACTCCAGATCTTAGATAGGGTGGGAATCTCTCAACTTAGAATTTTGGCTTAAAACTTGAATTAAATTTTCAACCATTTATTCTATTTTATCCCGATGGTCAAAATCTAAGTAAAAATATCATATTTAATGTTGTCAACTCATTTAAGCTATTTATTATGAGCAGTTCAACATTTAAATGGAGGTTTTAAGTCATAAATTAAAGATAAAAATTCTTAAACCTAGACTGTGACCTATACCACATCAGGAGATATATCGTTTCTCTTCATTCACTCTGATTGGGATGCAGTCCTTGTATGTCAATACAAGTTTCATAGTTTTTCACCAATAAAAAAGAAAAAGATGTGATTGTTTCATGAATTTATTGTCATTTCTCTGTACTTTGTTTACTTTTATCAAAAGGTTTCTAGTATTGTTGGACCGCCATTTTACATTCATAATTTTTTACTTTGAACTATTTATAAAATCCTCTGATTTCTATCTTTTATTTTTTAAACTTTTCTTTTAGACAGTATGTTAATGTGTATTGCTCATCGCAATTACTGGAAGACCATGATATCCTTTTTCGAAGTTGAAAGCATAAAAAATCAGCCTTCAGTAATTACTTAAATTTCAACTTTAGCCAAGGGCTAAAGTTACCATGATTGATGTTTTAAATGTCTTTTCAAGAGAATTAATTGAAGATTCTATGGGTTTTCTCTGAAAGATCTGTAGCAACATAGACAAGACATTCTAAGACATTCTTTAGGAGATTATATGGCCTACCACTTTTTATCATATCTCAAATCTAGGGTTTCATCCTCTTACTCTCCTTTCTATCCTATGTTTCCTAATCCCCACACTATATACAGTCAATCAACAGCTCCTTTCTAAAGCTATTAGTTATATACTAAGTTTATTTTTCTAACCATTTATATAGACATAAAAATAAAGAGAGAGAATGATTCCTATAAAAAATAAATAAATAAACAGAGTGAATGATACCATTATAAGTTGCAAAATGACAGCATGCAGAACAAAAATTTTGATTTCATGTAAAGAAGCACTGCCAATAAACTGAAAGTATCTGCATTGAAATTGAACTTCAGAAGTAGCTGAATAAACCTTTTAAAGAAGGCAAGAGCAGACACAGATACAGAAGAATTTAGCTGAAGAGACCCATCCCAGAACTTCCCAGCAATTGTCGAAGCCAACTTTCCAGCAAGCAATATGCTTTTTTCATCTGACAATTTAGAAGAAGAATGGCTATTGTCGCTTCTCAAATCATTCCTAAGAACAATATCGGTAGGATTACCACCGGTGTTCGGTGACATCTTTTCCACCAAGGAACTATTAGAACGTGATATTTTTGTTTCCTTCTTTGTTTGGATACTGCCATCTCTGTGACTTTGATCATCTTCTCTTAAATTATCACTTACGCCACCTAGGGTATAAATGTGAACTGGTGTTTTGTTTTGCAATGATCTATCATGTTCAGCGTGCTCCACTTGAGCACAAAACCCAGAAGAGACTGTTGCAACAGATGATTCAGCAGTGTCAAATTTTGGATCATTTTGTTTCAAAGCAGAATAAGTTTTACAGTTCCTGGTTTCTAGTATACATGTTTTTCCTTCCAAATCTACAGAGTGCTCATCATGGAAACTCTGGTGCAAAAGGTTTGATGGTCTCAAACTTTCTGCAGATGAATTTTGAACTTCCATTGACTGATTATGAGCAACATGATATTTGTATCCAAAGCTCATTATATCTTGCACACTAGGACCAACTTGGGTTTGTCCTACTTGTTTACCACTGAATTCCAGAACATGTGGCAATATAAGTGCCTCTTCTTGACTGAACAAATTATATGTCTGGGAAGGCTCATTTGACACAGGAAGGGTCTTGCCATCGGGAATCTTATTCAGAGGCAAGGATCCTACATAATGGAAAGACTTGGAAAGCCTACTTGTAGAAAAATTGTTTATTTTCTGAGCTTCAGTTCCGTAAGGATTCCTTTTATTACTTTGTAAAGTTGGAAGAATGCTATTCCAAGATTGATATTGATGTTTCACAGTTTGATGTCTGGAAGAAACAGCCTCAGATTTAGAATCTAAAAGCAATCCATGGGGGTTTCTTTGACCAGAAAGTGAATTTTTTTTATGAACTAGGTTAGCCTTTTTCATTAAACCATGCTCCAAATCAATATCAGAAACAGTTCCCCATTCATCTGCAGCTATTAGCTTCCTCTTTCTTGATGACTCATCCAGAAAATTTATACCAGTGCCTGAAGGAGGTGGCAGTATCTTGTTCTCCATAAGTGCATCTGGAAGCCTGTGGAAAACACCATTGTCTTAACTCAAAATATAGTATTCTTCATACATAGAACAAAACTTGAGCTTAGAATATCGTCTTCTCTTGCAATGACAATGTGATGAGACAAATGGAAGGCCCGCGGTAAGTAAAAAAGAAATTGAAAAACAGAAAAATTCAGAGTCCATATAATTCCTAATCCAAATAATTTCCAGAAACTAGAATACACTACAGAATTTTTATTATTCTCCACTCTTGGGGAAACAGTAAAACATTTCATATTTTAAACAATTTTTCAGGATTTAATTAAAAGAAAAATGTTTTTAAAAACTCCCTACGAAGAGCTTTCTTTTAATTTAAACAAAAAAATTGTATACAGATTGAAATTTTATATGAATCACTAGACATATCGGTGGATAGCACAATAGTGAAATAACAATAAACAGCAATAAATGGCGTGGACAAGCAAGGCATTTTTTTTTCTTTTTGGGTAAAAGGTAATTTTATAAAGAATAATAAACAAACTAAAAGATGAAACACCTAACACAGCAACTCTCCCAGAATCTAAAAACCTGGGGAATCACACATAAAAGAGCCAAGAGAAAACAACAAGACAACAACTTCCAGCAAACCTAAAATGAAAGCAGCATCCAGCAACCAAGAATGAACAAACCAATTGCCCATACTTCAAAATCAGACCACAGCCAAACCAAAGAACCGAAAAGGAACCAATATCAGCAAGCTTCCCAGACTTCAAAATCAGACCACAGGCCAACCAAAAGAACAGAACAGGAAACAAAATCAGCAAGCAGCCACCCCACCAGCACCTCAGCCACAAAGTGAAACATCCAAAACAGCAGACTCAAAATCCAAACAGGCCAGAATAACACACCAAACAAAAACTAACTGCCCATATCCATCCAAAACCTGAGCACATACAAACCACAACCAATCTGTCAGAAAACACAACCAAGACCACCAACAGTCCAACAAACACCCAGCCGAATCAGCAATACCCATCACACGCTTCATGACCTGCCACAATACAACTCATCGGAATGCCCCATTCCACAGCCACTTTGCGGATCCTCTCATTATCCTTAAATCGGAGACTAATGCGCCTTAGTCTAACAACATTGAAAATTTGATTCACAACCAACTGGAGGCTTTTCCTAATGCCTTTAACCACCCGAAGATTTCTCTCTTGCCATATCCCATAGATAGAAGCCGCTAAAAGAAGACGGCGTATGACAGATCTCACCCTTTTTCCCCGGAATTTAGTAGCACACCACGAGATGATACAATCCCACTCTCCTGCTGGGACCTTGAAATTCCCTTTGGATTGCACCCTTCTCCAAACAGCCGAGGTGAAATGGCAAGAGAAAAACAAATGATTGTGAGAGTCCAAACAGCCACTACAAAAAACACATCTCAAGATTGAAGCGTCCATCCACATACTCATCTGATCTTGCGTAAGTAATTTCCCCTTGATAGCCAGCCATAAAATGAACGAATGCCGAGGAATGTGCTTACCAAACCAAACAAGCAGAGCCCACTGAACATTGTTACAAACCGGAGACAAATCACACCAAACTTGTTTAGCCGATAACGTAACCAATTTATCATCCCTAGATTTCCAAACCAACATATCACTATTAGAGGGGAAAGTAATCTGAGGAGCTTG
>WYDK02038132.1:0-18065 GCA_009867345.2 Toxicodendron radicans | reverse complement strand
TAAGCCCGAGGGGTGTTCTACACCTAATCCCCTAAAGTCGTCTGGTTTGGGAGTGGTTGGCCTAAAGCTCGCTACACAGGTCTTCTAGAAAGCTTAATAAATCACTACTTAGATCATAAGCTTTATAAACCATTCAAGAACCCTAACCTTCACCTCTCCATGACTCTTCACCTTCCCATGCAACCATTCATCTTCCACCATTGTTGAACACCACATCCATTTCACCCTCACGCCACCACCACGCACCACCGTATTTCTTGGACTTCCACCGCATTTTCCGGCGTGATTTCAGCTTTTCCGGCGTGATACCTCCATGCGTCAACCCCGCACTAATTCAGCCCTCCACGCGCCGCTGCGTCTCCTCACCTTCCAGTCCAGATCTGCACCATTTTCGACACCTCCTCATCTCACCGACCGGATATTCAGCATCCTGGGAGTCTAGTCTTTCCTCCCATATTTTTCGATCATCGACCGAAGTTCCCACACGCAGTCGCGACTTCTCGGTTTCCAGCAGATTCCGACACATTTCGATGACCACTCAGCTCCCCAGTAGTAGATCTAGACTCCCCAGGCCCAGATCTACCCATTGGTGTGCTCGGATCTCATTTCTGAGACAGTTGACCAGAAGACTCACCGAAAAATTAACGTATTCCGGCGAGTTGTGACGTTTCGTATTCTGGACATTCCGTTGGTCAATTACGTTCGCTTGTCACACCATATTGACGCTGATCATCGCCTCTCCACCATGGGCAGCCACGTTCGCATCATTTCAGCCCTCGTCGACATCCCGATGAGCGGCTAAGTTTCCGGTTGCCCGTTACGGAAGAGCCAAGATCGAGATTGACACCCACGACCCTCATTGTTAGCTCTCAACTAGTTAGATGAGTTCATCAGCAATATTCGGTAGTATTTCTTTTTGACTATATTTGTTTTCGTTTCGTGTTCAATTTCGATTCTTTAATTTAGTTAGTGTATTAATTTGATTACCGTGTATCCGTTAAGCATTATTGTTGATTAAAATTTATTGTACGATACATGTTAGTTTGAATCTGTTAAACGTTGAATATTGCTTTTAAGTAATAAAGTTGTATTCATGTTTAATTTCATTTTTACGTGTGATGCATGTTTCGTATAATTGGTTAATTTGATATTGCGTGTTAATGAATTGTATTTATTAATTACGTACCAGCTAGTGATATTTCATGTGTAGCGTTTGTCGGTATTCAATGATAGTCTTTAGCCAATCGAACTTGAGTAATCGGGTGAGATATGATAAATTATACCTAGAGTATCGGTGAGCGATTTTCTTGCTTTGCCTTGCCTTGTAGGTTTAGGAAACCGTAGAGCGTGATTGAGAGGTTTGAGGGTTAGTCTCGTATCGACCCAAAACCGTAACGGCAACATTTTTATCATCAAGTTTTAAAATAGTTTTTATTTTCAAGTCTTTAGATAATTGCCTTTAAATTCTTTAGTTTTAATTAAGTTACTTTAATTTCGCAATTTGTTTCCTTAGCATAGCATTAATCCAATCAATCTGACTTTTTAATTTCCGTTTACTCGAATATATAGTTAGTTATAAATACTTGCTCCTCGTGGATTCGACCCTGCTTACCGCTAACTACGGTAATTAGGATAAATTGATTAATTTTGTTGGCCGTGATGACCGATCTCGACATGTAATTCAACTAGGCATAATTTAATGGAAAATTTCGCTTTATATTATTGTTCGTTCTAGCTGAGTTTGGTTTATGTGCTTTTAATTCTTGTGTTGAAGATTGTGGATTATTGGTTTTTAATGTTTTTGTAAGTTTGCTTAATTTTATTCACATTCTAAATTACTAATTGAGTAATTGACTTTTTTTTTTTAAATTGAAGAGCACAATTAACGAAGAAATAATATTTGTTGCAAATTTAGATAATTAAACTTTGTATGTTATTATGTTTTGTTGTATTGTTCTTACGTTATTTAAAATGTTATGTAATTTTAATTCGGACAGTTGTAATTTTTGGGAATATCAGTCTGTAGGGTGTATTTTTAATTTTTTTAAACTATTGGGGCGTATTTGTTATTTTTCAAAAGTTACGGGGTAATTGATATTATCTCGGGTACCCAAAACCAGAACCTATATTTCAGGTTCTGGTTCCGGTGCCAAGTTCTAGTTCCAATTATAAAAAGTTGGTCGATTCCAGGTTCCGATTTCGGTTCCCAAAAAAATGGAGGGTACCTGGACCTGCCCACCCCTAATTAATTATATCAGCATAATAGGTCTCCTCATAACAATTTGGATATTTTTCATTTACTTTTATCTAGTTGAGATGTGAGGGTTCAAAATGTAGACTTTTAGTTTTGATATCATGTTAAGTTACCATTTATCCCTATATTCAACTAGATAAAAGAAAAATAAAAATAAAAATAAATAAATCCAAGTTTCAGGTGTAGGGACCTATTGGACTATATAATTAATGTTAAGCCCTCACTTACCTATTAACTTAAGTTTTTAGGTGAAATAATAACTTAACTTGATTTATATCAAAGCTAAAAGTCTAAAGTTTGAATTCCAACATTCAACTGGATAAAAGAAAAATAATAATACTACAGACACCGATTAATGTCATCGAATTTATGTACCGAATTACGTGGGATCTGAGTCAAACAAGTCCACATTGGACACCATAACACGTCTTCCGTGAATGAATGTCATCAAATAATTATGGACACCCGTCCATTTGTCCACAAATCTAGACCCAAAATAACAATGGACGAGTGTCCATAATAAAATAATAGTCGATGACCGTCCATATCATATGGATGGGTGTCCATATTAAATGTGCATTGGACAAAACTTCATTATGGATTTAGTACTATTCAGCCTCAACATGGTGCCCGCTTGATTTTGAAGAAACTATAGTGTAAAAATTTTCAGTTATTGTTAAATAATATTGCAATAATTCTATGGTTTAAAAAAAAAAAGATTGCCTTGTTCAATGGACGAGTGTCCATATGATATGGACTCCCATCCATTTCCTATGAACGGGCGTCTATTATTATTTCATTATGGAAGGGCATCCATTTTAGGTGGACGTTTGTCCATATAATATGAATGTGAGTCTATTGTTGTTTTGGGTCTAGATATGTGAACAGACGTCTATTTGTAAGGATAGTCATCTATCAAATGTGGACGGACGTTCATAATTATTTGACGACCGGTCATTCACAGAAGACGTGTTATAGTGTCCAACGTTGACGCATCTGTCTCTGATGCCACGTAAGTCAGTAGCTAAATTCGGTGTCATTAATCGGTTTCCATAACATTATTGAAGAAAATTTTAAAATTAAAAAATATCTAAGTTTCATGTGAAAAAATAAGTTAATTTTCTTTTGAATAATATCTTTTATTTCCTTTTCTTCTCGGTATGGATCAATCAAGCTTGTGTCTTATTGAGACGGTTCCAAATAGAATCTGATATATTGATATCAAACAATTAATGGAGGGAAGAGCTAAGAAATTAAAGAAAGTACGTATCAAAAATTTAATTAAAAAAATAATAAATAAAATTAAGAGATAAAGATTAGATCGGGGAGGATTATATCTCATATTATATATCAAAGAAGGAATAAGTAATTTTAAAGGGGGAACTGACAATATTTCTTAAAAGTATATGATAAATTTACTAGAGAAAAAAATAAATGGGACCTCCACTGAAATTATGCTCTTTCAAACCATCATGATCTTTAAATTATTTATAATTTTTACAGTTATATAATAGATAAATGCATGGATGGGTTATTGTGCCTACTTTAATGGTGTTCTAGAATAAAGAGTAAAGATGATGATGTCTTGTATTGACTTTAGGTTTCGACCATCGATCAGTTTCAAGTTTCCAAAAGTATGACAAATTATATATGTCCCCATTTCCAATTCTTTATTCTTCTTATTCGACGATCTAATTGATTCAAAAGCTTTATCATTATTTTTTCTACTTCATATAACTAGTACTACTCGGTTGCATGTGCAAGGCCATATGTCAACATGTGCATGCAGCGGTGGTGAAAAGCTGTAGAGTTCTCAGTTTATGGGTCCTTTTAGGGCAGAGCCAAGAGATTGCCATTGGGTTTGGGGTTAAGGGTCAAGCAATCGTGTCGATCCACCCCAGACTACAAGGTAAAATTGACTTCTTTCTCCATTCAAGGATTATGATTCAACAGTCGATGAAGCATTAATTAATCCAAAATGTAAAGGAGGGGGATAACATTACCTCTTAACTTAATTAAATACACTAGGCTTATATATTTATTCCATCTGTTTCGTTTTAGTAGTCGTTTTAGAAAAATTTATTGTTTTTTATGAGCAATTAATGGTCCTAACTTTTCAGACTTTGCAAGAGTTTAAAAAAAAAGAATCTCATGTGAACCCACCTGTCAACTTAAAAAACAAATTTAGAGTATTAACTTTGAAAGAGAGAGATGAATTTCGTAAGAGAGTGATAGAGGAGACAGATAGAGTATTAATTTTTGGTCAAACACTCAAACGACACTTAAATTGAAAAAAAATTAAAGGCCTAAAATGACTATTAAAAAGAAACTGAGGGAGTATATATTAGTGGATTTATATGTCAGGAATTCTGATTCGGATTTTGAAGAAATCAGAATGTTCATACTTAAAAAATTCCGTATATTATTTCTTCTCTATGCCTGCATTATATTAAAATGCAAACATCTCCGATTAACACTAGTAAATGGATTATTAGTGGTCACTAATACAAAAGAAAAAATCTAGGCATTTTATTTTTTCTGTGGTGTATGTAGCTAAGAATATTTTTCTATGCGTGATAGAAAAGGAAAGAAACTAACGGGGCTCTTTATCTTTTTGACTTCAGAGGCATACACGGCAGCTGGAATTTTCAGCCATACAGACAAGTGTATATTTTCTTGTATTTACACCTATTAATGATTTGTCAATGCAAGAAAATAATCTGTGTGGCCGAAGATTAATCATAGCTGAAAATTCTTAATGAAAATTCCTTTTTTTTTCCCCTAACTTTATCGTTGACCTTTAGCTCTATAAACCTATGACCTCCACCACTTGTGATTTTACTCCATCATCTAGAATTATTTTCTTGACAAAAGTTAAGAAAGCAGGAAGAAAATCTGAAGAATCTATGACAATTATATCATTATATTAATAAAGGTTAATATAGAATTAGAGTAATTCACGTATCTCTTTTAATCTTCGGTATAAATTTATTATTATTATTATTATTATTGTAAGGATTTGTTTAAATAGAAATGACAGCGGAAATATTATAAAAAAAATTTTTAAATAATCCTAACCCATGAATCCGAATGTAGAATATATTTATTTTGATTATGAATAATTAAGAAACCTGGAGATGGATTTATATATGCGCTGATGACTCCTTCAACTTAGTTGATTCTAGTACTTTTCACCATCACTGTTCAAGATATTGTTCACGAATACTGTTCACAAACTTCAATGTTACTGTTCACCATCACTGTTCATAAACACTGTTCACGGATTGGAAACTCCTTCAAGATGTGATTCGCTTTTGATTTAATATAGAATCGCACATACACATCCACATGAAGATAATCCACTCAAAGAATTTACTAGAACGCTTGAATGGGTGAAAAGAATCAAAGAAAATAATTTTTCTTCTTCAATAAGGGTGGCTCACGTTTTCTTTCAAAAGAGTGGCTAGGATTTTCCTTTTTTTTTTTTTCCTTAGTAGAATAATAATTCTCACAAATTAAATGGAATTAAGTTTCCTTTATATAGGAAACTTAAAACCCTATTCCATATAGGGATAGCCTACTATTCCAATTAGAAATAGAATCCTCATAATCAATCATTCCCTTTTTTAATTAATTAATTATTAATATTATTTATTAAATCAATTAATATAAATATAGACATTTATATTAACATTAATAAATATACAATTAATTAATTCAATTTAAATATATCAAACAAATATATTTAAATTAACACAATCTCACCAATTTAATTATTAATTAAATTTAGGCAACAACTCTAACAATTATATTGCCCATGTGAGATTACCAAAATACCCTTATACATGAAAATGAAGAAAATACAATTTTCATCATTTTCCATGATTCATTTTATTATCTTCTATGCGTGTGAGCGTCAAACAAATATATTTAAATTAATACAATCTCACCAATTTAATTATTAATTAAATTTAGGCAACAACTCTAGCAATTATATTGCCCGTGTGAGATTACCAAAATACCCTTATACATGAAAATAAAGAAAATACCATTTTCATCATTTTCCATGATTCATTTTATTATCTTCTATGCGTGTGACTCGTAGGCTCCTCATTGTATCAGCAGTGTACTATATTGCGATTAGAACCCAAATAATCTGCTCACCGAACACAGACCAAGATTGGTCTCTAGCAAGACATCATGGTCACCGGATATATTCGGATTCAGCGAAGCTGAAACCTATCAAGGATATGGTTACTGTGCAATTCAATCCTTTCGTCATCTCTTATCTCATCAAGACTTGAAGTACATAAGTAGTGTCAACTTCAAATGAGTGCCTCGATGTATTCATATATGATTATTCGAGTGACGACCAAAATATAAATTGGATTTGAGCACCAACTCAATTCCACTGTGGCCACGTATTTGGGATCGTAATCACTCATTGAATATCTATCTAAGATAATGTCTCTCGCACCCGGGAGTGACGAATCCTGTGTCGATCCACCATAGTCACGACGTGCTTCTCAATATAGCCAACGACTATCGTATTGATGACTCTAAAGAGAGTTACGTTGGGCTAGTGTCAAACCACACCAATGTTCACGCGTGGCACTACGGTGATCTCAAGCCAAAGGATCACATGCATCACCATCCATTAGAGGATTGTTCCATAGACACTAGGGTTACCATCTATATGGAATCCTCTGATGTGTTTGTCTAGTGAACTTGCTCATAAAGCAAGACTCATGTGTTTCACCAAGCTATATCTCCCAATAACTTTGAAAAGCGAGATCTGTCACTGTCTTTCAACAGGGTCGTTCAACACGATGATAGCATTACCGTATTATATGTGTCTTTAATTCAGAATAATACAAGGGTTATGGACGTTTTAAGAATGACCATCTTATTTGATCATAGAGTTCTCACTATCAAGATTTTAAACATTTGATACTCTCATGATGATTCAACCAATCTTCGGGCATATATCATTTCATACGGTCCTACATACATAGGGTTTGATATAGAAAATGCCTTTTATTATAAATTAATCATGTTTTTACAAAGAGTCAATTACAATATTATTGACTCTAGGGCACCTACACTAACAATCTCCCACTTGCACTATAGCCAATCATTCATAAACTTAATTCCGAATGCTGCTAAGTATTTGTCATGTTTTTGCTGCGACAGAGCCTTCGTCAGTGGGTCTGCAATGTTTTCATCAATAGGTACTATGTTTATTCGTATGTCACCTCTTTCAGCAATCTCTCTGACTAGGTGGTATCTTCTGAGTATGTGTTTGGATAGCTGGTGAGACTACAATTCTTTAACTTGAGCAATGGCACCATTGTTGTTATAATAGAGATCTATTGGATCAACCATGTTCGGAACTACCTCAACTTTTGTGATGAACTTCTTGATATAGACCGCCTCTTTTTCTACAACAGACAAGGCAATGTACTCAGTGTTAGTTGTAGAATTTACTACGGTATTCTGCTTGGAGCTCTTCCAACTCACTATAACACCATTGAGGAAAAACATATAACCCAACTACGATTTAGAATCATCCTTATCAGTCTAGAAGCTAACATTAGTGTATCCTCTAACACTGAGGTCTTCATCTCCTCCATAAACCAAGAAAACATCATTAGTCCTCCTTAAGTACTTAAGAATGTTCTTGACTGCAATCCAGTGTCTTTCACATGGATCTGATTGATATCTACTACAAATGCTTAAAGCACAAGCGACATCAATCCTAGTACATAGCATGGTGTACATAATAGATCATATTGCCAAAGCATAAGAGATTCTATTCATCTTATCTCTTTCTTTTTGGGTTTTACGACACATGTCCTTAGAAAGAGTCACGCCATTTGACATAAAAAAAAATCCTTTCTTGGATTCTTCCATACTGAATCTTTTCAGTACTTTGTTGATATATGTATTTTGACTTAAGCCTAACAATCTATTCGATCTATCACAGTAGATCTTTATCCTGAGGATATAGGTTACTTCCCATAAGTCCTTCATGGAGAAGCACTTGGATAACCAAGTTTTCATCGATTGCA
This sequence comes from Toxicodendron radicans, assembly GCA_009867345.2. Lineage (NCBI taxonomy): Eukaryota > Viridiplantae > Streptophyta > Magnoliopsida > Sapindales > Anacardiaceae > Toxicodendron > Toxicodendron radicans. Next base: position 9,740 of record WYDK02038132.1, on the reverse strand, counting down.
AGTTCGGTATATCATTCCCAATGATGAATATGTCATCGACATACAACACCAAGAATATTATCACACTCCTACTGATCTTCTTGTATACATATGGCTCATCTTCATTGTTGATGAATCTGAACTCCTTGTCGGCTTCATCAAAACGAATGTTCCAACTCCGTAAAACTTGCTTGAGTTCATATATAGACCTTTGAAGTTTGCATACCTTATTCGTCTGTCCTTCAAGAACAAAACCATTGGGTTGTGCCATATACACATCCTCCACAAGGTTTCCATTTAGAAAGGCGGTTTTGACATCCATCCACCAAATTTCATAATCGTGGTATGTTGCTATTGCAAGCATAATCCTAATGGACTTAAGCATCGCAATTGGTGAAAAGGTTTCATCATAGTCAATGCCATGCTTTTATTTGAAGCCTTTGGCCACCAGTTGTGCCTTATACGTTTGCACCTTACCTTCCATGTCAATCTTCTTCTTGAATACCCATTTACACCCAATGGGTTTTATCCCTTCGGGTAGATCCACTAGAGTCCATACTTGATTATGGTACATAGAGTCCATCTCAGATTTCATGGCTTCAAGCCACCTCACGGAATCTGGATCCGCTATTGCTTCATGATATGTTTTGGGTTCATTGTCCTCATAGACTAATATGTCACCGTGTTGAATCACAAGATAACCATATCTCTCGAGCTCAAGACGTATTCTCCCAGAACGACGCAATTCCTATGATATAGGAGGTGGTTCACTTTGTTTCAACCCATGTGGAACAACCTCCTCATGATGCTCAACCACTTCAGGTGGCACATCATCCCGTTCAAAATCTAATGCATTTTGTGGAATTAGAACTTCATCTAGTTCTATCTTCCTCCCACTAACTCCTCTGAGAATAAATTATCTTTCTATTAAAACCCTGGAACGAGCAACAAATATCTTTTGTTCCTTTGGTGGTAAAAGTAGTATCCTTTAGTTTCTTTAGGATACCCCACAAATATGCATTTGTCGGACTTTGGAGCAAGCTTGTTCGAAGTCAATTTCTTGAATAAGCTTCGCAACTCCAAATCCTTAAATAAGACAATAAGGGTTTTCGCCCATTCCATAATTCATATGAAGTCTTATCCACAGATTTTGACGACACTCGATTCAATGTATGAGTGATATGTATGTTGTTGGTCTACTTCTACATGTAAATGACCAGATCTTGCATGATTTATTTTGTTGTTACTGGTGTTTTTGGATAACGGCAAGAGACTTAGTCTTGCTGAGAAATAAGAGGCATTCTTCACATGAAAGTAGGAGATAGTTGCCTTATTTCATGGGATTAGGATATAGTTGCTTGAGATTAGCTTTATCAGTTTGTAACTGGTATAAATACCAGAGTTGCTATTGAGTAAAAAGAGTGGGAAAATCATGAATTTATCTCCAAATCTCTTTCTCATTTCTCTACCAGTGCTTCTCCTCTAATTCTTCTAAATTCAACCACAACATTTGATATCAGAGCTAGGTTTCCCTATGGATACCCGTGGGAAATCCAATACCGAATTCCGTAATGAAGTTCAAGAGATCCTAGCTTGACATGAATCTGGTTTTGATCAGGTCCATGGCACCCTCCAAACTATCCTTACCGAATTGATAGCCCTGCAAAATAACCAAACACAAAAATCAGTAGAAAAAGATGTCAATCCTTTTGCATCAGGTGAAACATCACTCAACAGAATTGTCATCAACCCTAACAACTCATCAGCCCACTCTACTTGTGATGAACACCCTCACCAATTGTGTACTCATCGTCTTAGGTTGGACTTCCCAAAGTTCAATGGTGAAGACCCAGCAGGTTGAATATTTAGAGATGAACAATATTTTGATTTCAAAGAAATACCTGAAGAACAGCAAGTGCAGTTGGCCTCATTCCATTTAGAAGGAATCGCGCTTCAATGGCATCGATGGATAACGAAGTTTCGAGGCCCACTAACTTGGGAAGAATTTACGAAGGCTATCCGTCTACGCTTTGGACCTACCGAATTCGAGGATCCCTCAGAAGCACTAACTCGCCTACATCAAACTTCATTTGTGGCTGCTTACCAGGAAGTTTTTGAACAACTTTCACATCAAGTTGATGGACTCCCCGAAAATTTTCTGGTTGGTTGTTTCATTGCAGGTTTAAGCGATAAGATCAGATTGGATGTCAATCAACAAATCGAATCACCATCCACAAGATATCATAGAATATATATATTCTAACACTCATGGCTCTGATACCACTGTAAGGATTTGTTTAAATAGAAACGGCGGCGAAAATGTTATAAATAAAAATTTTAAACAATCCTAACCCATGAATCCGGATGTAGAATATATATATTTTGATTATGAACAATTAAGAAACCCGGAGATGGATTTATACTTGCGTTGATGGCTCCTTCAATTTGGTTGATTCTAGTATTGTTCACCATCACTGTTCACGAACAGTGTTCACTGGTACTGTTCACGAACACTGTTCATCATCACTGTTCACGGATTGGAAACTCCTTCAAGATGTGATTCATTTTCGATTCACTATAGAATTGTGCATACACGTCCACACGAAGATAATTCACTCAAAGAATTTGATAGAACGCTTGAATGGGTGAAAGGAATCGAAGAAAATAAATTTTCTTCTTCAATAAGGGTGGCTCACGTTTTCTTTCAAAAGGGTGGCTAGGGTTTTCCGAGTGACGACCAAAATATCAATTGGATTTGAATACCAACTCAATTCCACTGTGACCACATATTTGGGGTCGTAATCACTCATCGAATATCTATCTGAGATAATGTCTCCTGCACCCGGGAGTGATGAATCGTATGTCGATCCACCATAGTCACAACATGCGCCTCAATATGGCTAACGACTACCGTATTGATAACTCTAAAGAGAGTTATGTTGGGCTAGTGTCAAACCACATCAATGTTCACGCATGACACTCCAGTGATCTGAAGTCAAATGATCACATGCATCACCACCCGTTAGAGGATTGTTCCATAGACACTAGGGTTACCATCTGTATGGAATCCTCCGATGGGTCTGTCCACTGAACTTACTCATAAAGCAAGCACTCATGTGTCGCACTAAGCTATCTCCCAATAACTTTGACAAGCGAGATCTATCGCTGCCCATTAAAAAAATTTCCAGAATTGAAGATTTTTATCGACGCTATTTATTTTAGCCTCTACAAGGCCTACCCATGTCTCGTGGCACAACGCTGCCCATGGTTGCCATGTGCACACACCACGTGCCGCCGCACGCGGTGGCCGCTATATATGGCAGCGTGCTTGCACGTGCCATCACAGCAGCTCACGCTGATGTGTCGTGTGGCCAGCGTGCGTAACAACCATCGCTGTCCAGCGGCCGTGTGCGACAGTAGGCAACTTCCACTCTCGAACACGGCAATTACACGTTATCACATCCGCCACAACGCGCCGCCGTGCGGGACAACGCACGGTGGTTGCATTGCCACAAATGGCAATGCATCCAGATTTGTTCCATAATATTTTTTAACTTGTTTTTAATCAATAACAACAAATAAAAAGCCAACAGCCACCACAACCACATAAAAAATTCCAGATTTGATTTTAAACAGAAAAAAAAAATCAGATTTCAAATAATTCAATCAACAAATCGAATCACCATCAACAAGATATCATAGAATATATATATTCTAACACTCGTGGCTTTGATACCACTGTAAGGATTTGTTTGAATAGAAACAGTGGCGAAAATGTTATAAATAAAAATTTTAAACAATCCTAACCCATGAATCCGGATGTAGAATATATATATTTTGATTATGAACAATTAAGAAACCCGGAGATGGATTTATACCTGCGTTGATGGCTCCTTCAATTTGGTTAATTCTAGTATTGTTCACTATCACTGTTCACGAACACTGTTCACGAACAGTGTTCACTGGTGCTGTTCACGAACACTGTTCACGGATTGGAAACTCCTTCAAGATGTGATTCATTTTCGATTCACTATAGAATTGCGCATACACATCCACACGAAGATAATTCACTCCAAGAATTTGCTAGAACGCTTGAATGGGTGAAAGGAATCGAAGAAAATAAATTTTCTTCTTCAATAAGGGTGGCTCACGTTTTCTTTCAAAAGGGTGGCTAGGGTTTTCCGAGTGACGACCAAAATATCAATTGGATTTGAATACCAACTCAATTCCACTGTGACCACATATTTGGGGTTGTAATCACTCATCGAATATCTATCTGAGATAATGTCTCCTGCACCCGGGAGTGATGAATCCTGTGTCGATCCACCATAGTCACAACGTGCGTCTCAATATGGATAACGACTACCGTATTGATAACTCTAAAGAGAGTTATGTTGGGATAGTGTCAAACCACATCAATGTTCACGCATGACACTCCAGTGATCTGAAGTCAAAGGATCACATGCATCACCACCCGTTAGAGGATTGTTCCATAGACACTAGGGTTACCATCTATATGGAATCATCCGATGGGTCTGTCCACTGAACTTGCTCATAAAGCAAGCACTCATGTGTTGCACTACGCTATCTCCTAATAACTTTGACAAGCGAGATCTATCACTTTCTTTCAACAGGGTCGTTTAACAAGATGATAGTCTTACCGTATTATATGTTCCCTTAATTCAGAATAATACTAGGGCTATGGACGTTTTAAGAATGACCATCTTATTTGATCATAGAGTTCTCACTATTATACATACATACATACATACATACACTTTATACCATATCAGTTTGTATGAAATAATTTGTATAAGAATTTGTAGATTTGATATTATTCATAAAAAAAAATGTTATTTTCTAAAATACAGATGGAAAAATAATTGAGTTACACATTTATAAGATTAACTTCCCTTTGTGGGTTAGGTTATACAGTCGGAGTCTCTAAATACTATTTTGGAGGTGTCCTTACTCCTTAATTATTAGAGCGACTAAAGAAATCAAGTGATTGATTTGGGTCACGAGGTGTGAGATTTAACCATTCAACAACAAAATACACTCTTTTAGGTTATCAAACGAAATAATGTATGAAACAATATTGAGATGCATATTAAACTTGATAATTGTATTTTACATACTATAAGTATTACAATGATATCAAATGATCAGTATGTGTTAGAAATATAATTTATCATATGCAGATTTTATGTTGATTATATAATATTTTATAGAATAATAATAAATACTCTAACGTCCTCTGGATCTCACACGCGGTAACATAACATGGTATGTGAGTTATACGCAACTTTCGGTGATATGTATTTCATGACTAGTAATAATTGATTATCAATTAACGATTAACGATAGTATGACTTTGATACAATGTGATAACTTATAGATTTCACCCGTCTCCGTAAATAAAACCTCTTAAGAGCATCTATATATGGCAAATAAAACCATATTTAATGGTCTCCTAACGATGATAGGGTTCAACTTGAGCTCCAACTTCAAACTCGCACTTGTGAAACGAAGTGGAGGAGATTTATGGATTATAAAAAAAAAAATTAACAAAGAAACTTAGGTAGTAATATTTTAAGTCTCTCCAATAATTCATAAATCCTATCTCAAACACAATAATGAAGATGATGCGATCTAAATATAATTAATTAATTAGGGACAAAGTTTTCACAAGATGTATATCAAGTTAAACATTATTGGCACCTTTTAAATGCTCACATAGTTGTGGTTGAGCTATCATAACCTGACAAGAAAGTTAAATTATAATTATTTTAATGCATCTTTTAAATGCAAAAGTTATCACAAATCTCTAACATGATCAAAAGTAACGAGACATAATCATCATCATTTTGTTGACTTTGGTAAGTGTGGACACAAACTGTCTTCTTCTAATTCATTGTCCTAGTCAGCCCTAAATCTCTCCATTGTTAAAAGGATAATTCTTGAGGCTCATTTTTCTTATGAATTAGAGTAGAAAAATCAGCTTAATTTGCAGAGGAATTAATGAAGATGATGCCAACTGGGTTCAGGTTCAATCCCACTGATGAAGAACTCATCCAAATTCTTGAAAGGAAAGTTTATGGCCAAGAAATGCCTCTCCATGGCCATTTCATTGTTGAAAGAAACGTCTATGAGTTTGATCCTCAAGATCTTGAATGTTCGTCAATTAAGCTCTAATTTCTTGCTTCTTTAATTAATTTCCCTTCTTCTCTCTTCATATCTTCATATCTTGTTTATTTATTTATTTTATTGTTTTTTTTTTTTTTTTTTTGGATTCTTAGACTCCTCCTTAAAGAAATTGATGCTTACTGCATGTTAATTTTAACTTATAATGTCATGAATGAGCATTTGGAATATTAATTATTTATGAATTTGAGTAGGAATTTTCTTTTTTTTTATTCCTATATTACTTTAATTAGATTGAATTTTTGTTTAAACTTTTGTAAACATAACTGTGATACGAGCTTATTTTTGCGATTTTTATGTTGACAGGGGACTATAATATGGCTGTGCCTAACAACGAGAGATATTGTTATTGTATAAAGGAGAATGATTCTCGAGAAGTCTTAGGTCGAGGATGGTGGAGAGCTACCGGCCATGTTAAGACGATTTATGCGAACGAACGTGTGGTGGGATACAAGAGGCCATTGACGTTTCACAGGTTCACTGGTAATGACAAGAAGCGCAACACAGCCATCAAGACTAATTGGATTATGCACGAATATAATCTAGAATCCAACACAACAGTATGTTTCATTTGATTCTTTGTTTTTTCATTCTTCCTTTTCTTTCTTCTATAATTTAATTATGCTGAAATCAACCAGCTAATGAGTAGATTCCCCTGAAAATTTAAATGTTGGAGTATAATTGACAGTAACATTTATACTATTGCACTTGCCACCCACTTTCCTTAATCATAAATCAAAATATGGATTTTGAGGGAAAACGTGGTACACTGATCAATGCGTTGATCGTGTTGTAGAGAAGCTCATTGCACAAAAATAAGTTACTCATGATTACCGTTACATTTCGCAAACTCTACTTTTTAAGCTCATTTAGAGAGATTCGGTATCCCTTTTGACGTGTAGAAAAAATTCGCCGAGAAACCGGCCTAAGGAGAAATATTGGTATTTCTCCGACCCAATGACGCCGGTGGCATAGGAGTATTGAATTTATACGCCACCTTGGCGTCAGTGTATTGTAGTGGCACCGACGCCCAGTCCAGGTGTCGGGGTGGAGAGTGTTTCTTTCAGTAGTGAAATAAGTAGTAGTTTCATGTTTGATGTGTTACAGGAGTGGAGACTTTGTAAAATCAAATATAAGGGGAAGCCAAGTGCGCAAGAAGAGCTGGAGAATAGCAGAAAAGGAGTGACATCAAATAAAGATTTTGAAGCTAGTAGTTCAATAATGAGCATGCAGTCAGAATTTGTTGGTGACCAACAATATCAGCAACCACAACCATTGCAGCTTGAAAATGTGTGTGAGCCTTGTTTTGAAGCCATAAGTCCAATGGAGATGCAAGATCAATTTGGTTTCGGTGGCGAAGAACCTTTGCAATCCGATCAACTCCTGCAGCTCGACAATGTGTATGAGCTTTATTTTACACAAAACATGCTACTGGAAGTGATTGATGAGAAGCTGCAACAATCAAAAGCTTCATGCGATCCCTATTACTTTGATGGTCAGATTGAGCAACCTGCAGATTCATCGGAGCAGCTCTTTCTCAGCCTTTGGTCGTGGCAGAACTAGCTAAAGTATGGCGGTTTGATCTCTTCAGAGTTACTCTCTGAATGGAAAGTTTTCTGTTTGGATTGATTAACATTGTGGCTTTCTTTTAACTTTTTCCTTTTCTTAGTGTTTGGATGAATGAATATTAGTATTTGAAAATTCTCGGATGCGGACATCCTAATTTTTTTTTTACCAATTAGCTGATAGTAGCTATTATAATCGGATTTAAAAAAAATTAGGATATCCGCAAGAGAGAATGACTATCTATGCATTTATCTTTAAAACAATGGACATATTGTTAAATTATCTAGAGATTACTTGCATATGATTAAATATGTTGATTGTTTGCACCATTCCGGAGAGTTTCCATGTTAAGTGATGTTCATGTGCATTGATGTCTGTTGAGTACTATTTCGACGACATTTGTTTACGTTGGGGACATATGTCGTCAATAAAGTGCGATACTCCAATGATATTTAGTTAATTAACTGATAAGCATACATATATAGTGTGTCAATGTCTACTTAACAATTTAGTTATGAATTTGTATAACCTTTGATAAAATTCTGAGTAAAGTGGCACAACCCAACATTTCTCTACTGTAAACTGGTATATAAGTTCTCATTTACATGTAAATTGTGTGACTTTTCATTAATATAGTATAAAAGCTCTCCAAGAGTGTTTGTCTTCTTTACGGTTTCAGAGCTGATTATCCTTCAGTGAAGAATTTTCGAATCGATTATCAGTAACCAAACACAATTGATATTCATGAAAATGTAGCATCATAGTCGAATAAATTAAACAACAAACACATGGAATTAATAGACATTGCCTTAACAATAATTCAATAGAAGGAACTCTTGAAGCTTATGAAAAGCTTCATCTTCCATTTATTACTTAAGCCATATGTGTTCCTCCATTAACATCTTCAACCCTACCTCCTATGACAATCAAGCTAGTCCATCAAAATTATGTTAATCGGAGATCACATCTGATTTTACAAAAACTTTGAGCCTTTAATGAGCTCTTACTTGTGAATTCCTTAATATTTCCTTGGATAGGTTTGGAATTGCCAGTTAAGAAGTCAGGACCTTTATCCCTAACCCTAGGTTTCTTAAGATGGGTTAGGGGCGAGTAATCCTACAAGTAACTATCCTTCACTTCTCTTCTAAAGAAATGTGAGATGTCTTGATTCATCCCCTTCATATGCTAGATATTACTAGTAAAGTTGGTACTCTTAATTCATTTCTAAAGATAAATATGGGCTCAAATTAAAGGGAATGCACTCAAACTTTTACTATTTGAGAAAGACAAATCCGAAAACAATGTCTTGACAGACTTACCAAAAAAAAGAAAAAAAAACAATGTTGTGAAGTTTTTTGTTTGCCAAACTTATGTGTTTGTGTGTGTACATGCCTTCTTTGTGTTAGCACATTAGCAGCAAACATGTGTTTCTCTATGTTTCTATTTTTAGTTTTAAGTATTATGTTATCTTGTGTGCACATTGATCACTGATATGATAACACCTTGTATGACAAATTTGACTTTCTCATATTGACTCTTCAAGATGACGTCTAAGATATTGTTTTACTTTTGTTTGTCATATAATAAACTTTATAGCTGTTGAAAACTCACTGGCGATTCAAGAAAAAGAGTGCAGCTTCTCTTTGTTTTATTCAAGACAAGTGGGAGTCTTCTCCATGCGTGTCTTGACTTGACATACACTTTTGAGTGTGTAGGAAAAAGTGGCTTCTTGGCTGCAGTGTCTGATTCATCGGGATCCAAAATGCCTAGCCTTTATATCTCTTCTCTCATGCTTCTTCCTCATCAAGTGAACGGAATATTCTGCAAGTGTTTGTACTCTGAAGTTTTTCAGTGTGTTTTTTTTTAGTTCTCTTCCTTATATTTTGATGTTTGTCCAGCACTAAGACATCATCTTTGATATTGTAAACCTCCTTTTAATATTACCTTAAGTCTGGAACGTGGTTCCTCTAAGTTGGTTGGAGTTTGGGTTT
>WYDK02038096.1:0-18099 GCA_009867345.2 Toxicodendron radicans | reverse complement strand
TTTCATTAATTTTAATTGCATAAGGATATAATAATAATTTCAAAAAACAATTAAAGGATAATTATATCATTTTATCCCTATATATAAAGTTGAAAAACAAAACCCTAATTTTTTTTTCTCTCGTTCTCTTTCTTCTTTTTCTCTTTTCTTCTTTGTTTTTCTTCTATTTTCTTCTTTCTTCTTTCTTCTTCTTGTGCGATTCCAGTGTAGCACCAGGCTAGGTTTCTGGCTTGAATCACACTAGGCCGACGACAAGTGGTGGTTACGGAGGTTATGGAAAGGAGGGAGGGGATAATGGCCGGTACCACAAGTGGTGGTTACGGAGGTTATTGAATAGGATGGGATAGTGGCCGACGGGAGGTGGTGGTTACGAAAGTTATGGAAGAGGAGGGGATAGTGGCCTGAATGGCAATAAGAAGTTGTTTAGCCTTCTAGCAGCGTTCTGACAATCGGTTTAAGGCTCATTTTTCTTTCTAGTTATGTCCATTTGAATTTCCATTAAAATGGAAAAGAAGTAAATTGATTGGAGAGACATTAACACCGTAATGGACCGACTCCCATCTTTTCTTTTAGAAAGCTGAAAATTTGAGTCAAGCCTTTATGGATGAATATGTAGTACATAAACTCTTCTTTGCGGTGAGCAGTACGTCTAAGTTCTAGTAGTGGAAAGTCGGAAATGAGTCTGTTTGATTTCAGCCTGAACAGTCAGTGAGTTCGACAATAATGTATGTTCGCCTCAGATAGAGCTCGCCTCCAGTCAAAGTTTGACAAAGTAGATGAGCTTGCCAAGTTCAGAGCTCCCCAGAGAATATAGTCAGCATAAAAGATAAGTATTATCCCCAAGAATGTTAGGATAACTACAGATTTGAACGCAGAATGATCCCTTAATCCCCCAAATCACGAGATAGCTTTCCTTTTGAAGTTGTGATCCCAGATTTGGCGGGCTTACCATGTAAAAAACATTTGTATAAATACCCGTACTTTCTAAGAGAAAGGGGTTGGAAAATTAAGGCAATAAAATACACAGTGGACGTATGCATTGAGTTTACAAGCCGAACCACTTTAAAAATCGTCTTTTGTCAATGCATTATTGTTCTTCATTCGTATTTGCTGGTTACTCGTAATCACGCACACATCCGTTTCGATTCCGGCAATGTCAATCGGATCTCTCTGGTTGGTGCGGATTTTCTGTATCAACATTTTGACGCTAGAAGGGGGGGCAATCAAACAACAACTTGTTTTACTCAAAAGCAATTCAACAACAACAGATGGCTCGTACCATAACATCCAAGAATTAGAATGAAGATCATGACAATGCTAACGCTCTTCATCAAGAAGGGAATAGTCGTATTTTGCTAGTGCATCCTCCACCGATCACAGAGACTTTTGGGGCTGGGACATCCAACCCAGAACACGGTCAATTGATGGATATGATTAAGTCATTAACAAATGTGGTGTAGGTTTTGCAACAAGATATGGTGCACATGAGAAGGGCCTAAGCTAGCGAGCTCGATCTACCAGTATTCACGGAGCCAACTCCAACTAGAGGGAGCCAACTCCAACTAGGGGGAGCTACCCGTAAACTGATTGCTCAGGATCATCTGTGCCTAGGGAACCCCAGCGAGCCCTTGCCCATTTCACCAGAAGCCAGACCCCTCGCCATTCTGATAATCCAGATAGGCGACCTGGAAAACAAATTATGGGCAAAAAGGAACCACCCATGAATGCTCGCTCAAATCAACAAGATGCTTCTAATACGTGTGCTGGTTTTAACCCACACTCAAGGCAGGCCTGTTAATCGAGTCGCAACAACAACTTCTGATGCTCTGGTTATAATCGACATTATGAGCAGGATAATACGTACGATAATACTTATTATCCCAGCCACCAGGCTACTGAATCGCACACAAGCACACACAGTCCGCTGATTCGGACAGAAGACCTTTGGACTTATTTGATCGAACAGAGAACCAGTAGAGCTCAAGCTCATAACCCCGCTATAAATGAGCTAGACCAAATGTAGAGAATTTTGGACAACCTAAGAGCCCGGCAAGCAAATTAGTCGGAGTTTGTGGTGAGTTCCCCATTTTTTGAAGAAATCCCCCAAGCGCCACTCCTCTTGGGGTTTAGATCGCCAGAAATGAAGTATGATGGGAACGAGGAACCAAAGGAACACCTCGATGTGTTCAATGATTTCACAGAGTTGCATCAAGTCTGCGATTTGGCGAAGTGTCGGTGTTTTGCTGTGACAACGGTTAGGAACACCAATAAGTGGTATAAGAGATTAGAAGCGGGCTCAATCACCTCTTGGCAACAGTTAGCTTTATTGTATCTACAACAATTTCAGGCGAGATTACAATTTGCCATGCCGCTCAGCTACCTGGGCAATATACGCCAGGATAAAAGTGAATCTTTGACCTCATATCTAAAGAGGTTTTAGAGTGAACAGACGAAGGTCGTAAATGCTCCTGAAAAGTCAATCCGAACATTACTGATTGTAGGAATCAGGCCGCAGACAGAGTTGTGGAAGGAGTTACAAGGGGAGGACCATGTGAGCTTGGTCCAGTTTTATCAAATGGCTGCAAAGCGTCAGCAGGTTGAGAGCTCGCTAGACGCTTTGGTAGGGGGCCCCTCGAGAAGTATCCCCAAACAACGACAAGATGTCTATTCGGATAAACGAAGAGTCCAAGATCGGGGAGGCATGTTTCAAAAGAAACCAAGGGTAGAGTTTAGAGAAAGGGAACCCATTGCTTGATTGCCAAACACGCTGCTGATCGCCTCGCTATCAAGGATCTATGAGGTATCTAGCGAGGTGAAAAAGGTCTCACGCATGGAGAAGATGAAAACATCGGTGTTTAGAAAGGATCCGAAGAAGTATTAACGATTTCAAAGAGATATTGGTCACGTCACAGATGAGTGCCGAAATCTTAAATTTGTAATTGAAGACTTGATTTGGATGGGGCATATGCAGGAACCATGCCTAAAAAAAGGCCTATGACCGATAACGAGGTAATAGGGTTCACCAAGGAAGAGTGAGAGTTGTATCCTCGATACACTCGAGATGTTATAGTCATTAGCGCCATGATTGAAAATAACAAATTTTCGACTGATGATAGAAAATGGGAGCGTTGTCAATGTTTTATTCATTGAGGCGTTTCGCGAGATGCAGTTCACTAAGCGCAACCTTAAACCGTGCTCAATGCCCATCTATGAATTCACTGGGGATAGTCTATTCCCTAAAGGAACAATGGAGATCCCTATGACAGTAAGAGAGGGGGAGTGCACAAGGACAAAGATGCAAGAGTTTTTGGTGGTCGACTGTCCGACCAGTTATAATGCAGTGTTAGGCAGGCCCTTTTTGGACGACTTTGAAGCTGTAGATTCAATTCGCTATCGAGTTGTCAAATTCCTAACTCTAAATAGAGTTGGAGTGGTCAGAGGCTTGTCTATAGAAGCAAAAGAATGTTACAACAATGCTATGGTCGTAGAAATCAAATGACCTATCCAGAGAGCAATAGTGATTACTGAAATCAGCCCGCATTCTGGGCCGGTCGAGGATACAATTGATCCTCGAATTCATAAAGATGACCCTGCAGCGGGCCCAACTCAGGAACTGTGAGAAATCTCAGTAAGCAAGGAGGACCCAACCCGAGTATTGTGGACTGGGAGTGGTTTAAGTGGCGTGATGGCACCCAATTTTTAAAGGAAAATCTGGATGTGTTTGCCTAGGTGCACGTAAACATGGTGGGCATTAGCCTTGAAGTTATGAGCCACATATTGAACATTGATCCTAAAGCTAAGCCTATTAGACAGAATAAGAGATTGATGGATTCAGAGAGTTCTCAGACGCTTAAGGATGAAGTTGATAAGCTATTAAATATTAATTTAATCCGGGAAGTGAGGTATCCAAACTGGATTGCCAACCTGGTATTGGTGAAGAAGTCAAACGGCAAGTGACGGACTTGCGTTGACTTCACGGATCTAAATAAAGCCTGCCCAAATGACAGTTTCCCATTGCCTCTAATTGATCAGCTCGTAGATGCAACAGTCGGGCATGCACTTTTAAGCTCTATGGATGCATACTCGGGATATAACAAATTCTCGATGTATCAGCCCGACGAGGAGAACACCTAATTTATAACTGACTGTGGTATCTATTGTTACAGGGTGATGTCATTTGGGTTAAAGAACGTAGGGGTGACCTATCAGCGGTTAGTCAACAAAATGTTTGCCAAACAGATTTGTAAAACAATGGAGGTGTCCATCGACAACATGCTCATCAAATCTAAGGTTGCAGAAGAGCACATCGGGCACCTGGCGCAATGTTTGAAATTATGAGAAAATATCAGATGCGGCTGAACCCTTTGAAGTGCACATTTGGAGTAAGTTCGAGCAAGTTTTTGGGATTCATGGTGAATCAGCGGGGGGTCGAGGCCAACCCCGAAAAAATTCAAGCTTTACTGAACATGCAGAGTCTGACGAAAACCAAGCAGGTTCAGAGTTTGATTGAGTGAGTAGCAGCGCTTAGCCGACTTGTCTCGAAAGCAACGAATATATGTTTGCCTTTCTTCGAAATGCTGAAGGGGAATAAAAAGTTTGTGTGGTCCGAGGAGTGTGAAAGGGCATTCCAAGAGTTGAAAAAACACCTCGACCAACTCCCATTATTGTAAAAGCCCATTTTGGCTAGCCCTTTCTATTGTATTTGACAGTATCTTTTTTTGCCGTGAGTGCAGCATTGGTAAGAGAAGAGGCGAGGGTTCAGTGGTCGATCTATTATGTGAGTCGGAGATTGGTCGACGTTGAGACAAGATACCTGGAGATGGAAAAGCTGGTTTTAGCACTGATCATAGCATCAAGAAAGCTGCGACCTTATTTCTAGGCGCACAGTATCCATGTGTTGACAAATTTCCCTTTGAGGAAAGTGTTGCAAAAGCTCGAGTCATCGGGCAGATTAATTCAATGGGCATTAGAGCTAAGCCATCATGATGTTAAATATCTCCCTAGAATGGCGATCAAAGGGCAAACACTCGCCGATTTCATTTCAGAGTTTTCTTACAAGCCCGGAGAAGAAATGAGCTCGACTGAGTGAGCAGCGTAGTGACTTTTGCTTCAAAGGTAGTAGAAATGTAGTCACAATGGCAATGAAAGTTGTATGTGGATGGATCGTCCAATGAAAGTGGGGCTAGGGACGGGGACGGGGACGGGGTCAGGGTCGGGATTGGGATCGGGATCGGGATCGAGGTCGGTGCTGGGGTTGGGGCTGGGGCCGGGGCCGGGGTCGAGGCCGGGGTCGAGGCCGGGGTCGAGGCCGAACTATTGCTTGAGAGCCCTGAGGGAAATTTTTTTCAGCCTGCGATTAGATTCGGGTTCATTGCCTCAAACAATGAGGTAGAATATGAGGCCCTTCTGGCAGGGATTGAATGAGCCGAGGAAATGGGAGTGGAGTAGATCAGAATTTTCAATGACTCATAGCTCGTGGTGCATTAGATTTTTGGAAAGTATCAAGCCAAAAAAGGTATAATGATTTCCTATCTTCAAAAGGTAAAAAATGAGTTAGATTCTTTTAAGAGCTATAGTGTGCAACAAATCCCCAAAGAGCAAAATTCTGTGGCCGATGCTCTAGCTCACTTGGCTTTGTCAATGAGTAGTGAAGCTGCGGACCCAATCCTAGTCAAGGTCCTTCATAAGTCAAGTATAAGCCCGACAGAAAAAGTATTGATGGATATAGCTCGACCTTTTTGTTAGATGGATCCTATAATCTCCTATTTGAAGGATGGGGAAGTACCGAAAGATAGAAATGATGCATGGACTTTGCAGGCAAAATCAGCTTGCTACACTCTGATCAATGAGAAGTTGTTTAAGCGAGGCTATGGCACCCCGCTACTCAGGTGTGCAAATAAGTTGGATGCGGACTATATCCTCCGAGAAATCCATGAAGGGATATGTGGAAATCACTCCAAAGGGCGAGCCCTAGCATACAAGGTATTGCGCTAGAGGTATTACTGGTCGACTGTATATGAAGATGTTGCGGAGTTTGTTCGCAAGTGTGATAAATGCCAGAGATTTGTTGATATTCCGCGAGCACCGCCCTAAGAGCTTAAAACACTGACAAGCCCTTGGCCTTTTGCAGTGTGGGGCATCGGCTTAATAGGCCCGCTACCTCAAGGCAAGGGCGGAGTCAAGTTCCTGGTAGTCGCAATCGATTACTTTACTAAGTGGATAGAGGCCAAGCCTTTGGTTACTGTGTCGTCGAATAAAATGAAAGATTTCGTCTACAAAAAAACATCGTTTGCATATTCGGGCTCCCACATACCATCATAATAGATAATGGAAAACAATTCGACAGCGAGGAATTCATTTCATTTTACAAAGGGTTCGGGATTAAAAAGTGTTTCTTGGGTTGTATCGACCTCAAGCAAACGTACAAGTTGAGGCTGTGAATAAGGTGATCAAACATACTCTGAAGCAAAAACTTGATGCTTTGAAGGGAAGATGGACGGATGATTTGCCAGAAGTATTGTGGTCTTACAGAACCACAGTAAGGGCGTGGACAGGTGAAACCCGTTTTCACTTGCTTATGGTTGGGAGGCAATGGTACCAATCGAAGTCGAGGTAAAGATGTTTAGGTGAGAAGTTTTTTATGAGGATTTGAACGATTGCCTATAAAGGCTAAAGCTCGATCTAATTGACGAGCACTGAGCAAAGTCGTAAATGAGGCTTGCTTCCTATCAGCAGCGACCTAAGCGTTATTTTAACTACAAAGTGCGGAGTCGAGAGTTAGAAAAGGGGGACCTCGTTTTGAGGAAAATTGTACCCACAACAAAAGAGTCGAGTTGGGCGGTCCTCGGGCTGAAGTGGGAAGGTCCATTCATAATTTTAGAAAAGATCGCGTTGGGAACATTTCACTTGGAGTATTTGAATGAGATGACAATCTTACAAGCATGGAACGCCGAACATCTTCGGAGGTATTACCAATAATAAAGCCCGATTTAATTTTAGTAGAACTCAATGTAATTTTTTCCTTTATTTTGTATTTGGACGAATGGTCCACTTTATTATCTCAATAAGATGTATTATTCAGAACAAATTGTGTTTAACAATTATTGTAAGTGTGCATAAAATTTGAAATCAGAGCCCGACCGACGAACTGGTATTAACCCCGCCAAAAGTGAAGCTCAGGGATTTGAAGCCCGTGATTTAGCGATCAATACCCCAAAATAAATTGAGAAAAACACGTCGAGAGGAAGTCAGTTAAACTTTAGCAACAAAGACTTGAGGCGGGTTTACAATGTTAACTCGAGGTCGTCGCAAGTAAAAAAACTCCCTTCGACACTTGTAAAACTTTGACTCAAAGTAATTCCAAGAGAAAAGAAGCTCGATTTCGAAGAAGTGAAAGAAAAATTAAATGTTATTGACAGAGTAAATTCATTACAAGCCAAGGGAACAAAAATAAATGATTAGCTGGAGGAATGGCGGTGTCAGAAGCAGGAGCGGGCTCAGAAACGGTGGCAGGATCCGTCAAATTCCCATTTTGCTCACCCGTGGAATCATTCTCCTCGTTATCTTCATTTGAATCAATACTTTCAGCCTTAGGCTCTGATTTGTTGGGATAAACAAATGTGCCCGTAGAAGCTTCAGTTTGAAGCCTATCTATTTCAGTTCGATACTCTTTGGGTAGGAAGAAAAAGTCCCGGTGGGGGTCATTCTTCCACATAAGGGTGACCAGGTTCACAGATGTCTCCCACGACTCGATGTCGCAGTCTCTTTTTGCCTACTTGAGGTAGCCCTTGAGACGGACGATCTTGGTCTTTGTGTCATTACCCTCTTCTCATAGTTCAAACGTCTCTATTTGGCACTTTGATAAGTCCCTTGACAAGTCCGCCATTTTTTCTTATGCGGCAGACAGTTCAGTGGCAAGATTTTTATTTTCTTCGTTGAGACAATCCCGTTCAGCGACGACTTCAGCTTTGGCAGCCTCAGACTGGGAGAGTTTGTCTGTAAATTCCCTTTCCTTGAGAGCCACGTTGTCTTGAGTCACCTTAAGGCCTGCCAGCTCGCCCTTTAGTGCCTTGATTTGCTTGTGCAAGGTGCGAGTTTTCTCTATCGCTATGTCCTTCGTAGCCATGACGAAATCAATAGCCTTGCCTGAATCTTCCAAGACATCATAATTGTCTTGATAGACAAGGCTGAACATGGTGTGCGCCTGAGGAAAACAAAGAAAGTGCAAGACAAATAAGTAAAGCACGACAGTCGGGGACAAAAGAAATTTACCTTGCTCAGCACCTTTGTAGCACTTCCAAGGCGCTTATGAGTGGGCAGCGCTTTGAAGTCGCTAAAGAATTTGTCAGAGACTGAGTCTTTGGTCACCATGGCCCCAATGGCGACCTTCTCGGGAAGTTGGAGAATTAGAGCTTCCAACTCAGATTCATCCCCATCAGACTCGCCTTGAGGTGGAGGCGAGGTCACCAAGCCGGCCTCCTTTCCCTGGGCATTCGGCTTTTCCCTTTAGTGGCATCCCTAGTGAACCAGCTCGCCCCGATTCCGCTTTTCTTTTATCCTGGCTCAGGCCGACTTGTGAGCTCTTTAGCAGGTTTCTTTGAGCTGGGGCCTCTAGAGAGCTTGCCCTCGGATCGCTTGCTACCCGCTAGTTCTTTAGAAGCCGGAGCCTTAGGCGTGGCAGCCATGTCCATTTTTGGCTTGGGGTCGGTCTTGACCGCCTGACTTGATGATTCGCCCTGTTTTTTGGGTGACCTCTTTGTGTACCCATTGGGTCTTTTTGTGAGTTTCATTCCTGCGGGCAAGTTGCAAACCAATTTAAATAACCGGAATTAAGACAAAGTCGAGAGACGAATATGAGTTTACCTTTTGTTCTTTTGGGTTGTGGCCGACGCCGGGTAGAATCCATACAAAACGAGATTCAATAATGTGACGAGCTAGGTCATGTCACGGTTCTCTTCAGGGAGCTGACTGAAGAGTTTGAGTTGATCGGTGTTGAAGTTGCAGGGAGGATTCTAATCGCGGTTCGCTCAAACAATGGAAAAAGGAAAAGGAGTTAAAAAAAATCGACGTGAAAAGAAGCAGGGTTACGCACAAGCATCTAGCCTAAAAGTGTCGTCATTTCCACACTAGAAGAAGAAAAAGTCGGAGTCCCAGTCTTTAATTTTGCCCAGGATCCCGACCAAACCATTGAAGGCTTTTTTGCCCATCTTGGACAGATAAAAGGTGTCGTCCTGGCCCTTCTTTAATTTTGCACCATGAGTCTGCAAGCGAGCATAAGCTCAAAAGTTGGAAATTTGAAGAGCCGTTTGATTTCAGCCTGAACAATCAGTGAGTTCGAAGATAATGTATGTTCGCCCTAAATAGAGCTCACCTCCAGTCAAGGTTCGACAAAGTAGATGAGCTCGACAAGTTCAGAGCTCGCCATAGGATACAGTCAACATAAGAGATAAGCATTATCCCCAAGAATGTCGGGATAACTCCATATTTGAATCCGGAATGATCCCTTAATCCTCCAAATTACGGGATAGT
The DNA here is from genome assembly GCA_009867345.2 of Toxicodendron radicans. Taxonomy (NCBI): domain Eukaryota; kingdom Viridiplantae; phylum Streptophyta; class Magnoliopsida; order Sapindales; family Anacardiaceae; genus Toxicodendron; species Toxicodendron radicans. The sequence goes on along the minus strand of WYDK02038096.1, from coordinate 8,571 downwards.
TTTCCTTTTGAAGTTGAGATCCCGGATTTGGCGGGCTTATTATGTAAAAAACATTTGTATAAATACCCTTACTTTCTAAGAGAAAGGGGTTGGAAAATTGAGGCAATAAAATACACAGTGGACGTAGGCATTGAGTTTACAAGCCGAACCACTTAAAAAATCATCTTTTGTCATTGCATTATTGTCTTCATTCGTATTTGCTAGTTACCCGTAATCAAGCACACATCCGTTCTAATTCTGGTAAGGTCAATCGGATCTCTCTGGTTGGTGCGGATTTTTCGTATCAATAAACTTCAAAATAAAAAATTCACGGGTCAATGAATTGCACAGGAACACTCCTTTTTGAATCAGAAGAGAAATTGAGAATCCCAATCTCAATGAAATAAAGAAAACTACAAGGGAATTATATTTCTTGAAACTTCAAAAAAAAAAAAAAGATTAGAAATTAGAAACTGGTGCAATATGGAATGACTGCTAGAAATCGGGACCCTGAAATCATGCCAATCTTAGATAATCAGGAGAAACATTTGTAAATTGATTTTATTACGATTTCATGTAATTATAGCTTGATTATGTTTCCTTAATTCTTATTCTTTTCACTTGTATAAATTCAGAATTTGTAACACAATGGACATATAGAAAAATACATAAAACTTTTTTAATCTTCTTTGGCATTCTTCGGCAACTCAGTTTGCTTCTTTTGCCTTTCTTTTCATACTCTGACATGGTATCGGAGCCACAATTATAATCTTGCTTCCACCCAACATATCATCTTTAGCCAATTTCAAAATCTCTGAAACAAGGCACTTGGAAAGCTTATGCTCTTTCACTCCCTAGCCTGCAAACCACACACCCAAAATAAATAATTTTCCAGAACCTACAAAATATTCCCAGCTAATTCCCAAAAACCTGTAAACAAAACATTTAAACAATTTTTTTTTAAATCATCATAATAACTATTTCTTGACAAAATTACACCAACATCAAATCTTCAGTCATGGATTCAAAAGACTGCAACCAAACCACAACCTCACCAGATAAATCCACACAAAAAAATCAACATCCAAGTTCTGGATCAAGCTCATTCTTTGGACAAACACAATTTGGCCCACACCCAATCGGGTTTGTGGGTCAGGCACCCAACCCGACAAACCAAAATCTCTACCCGATATTCCAAATCATTCCAAACACCACCAATTGCCCTGAACCAAACGATCCTCTCTACTCACCGACATTTGATGGATTTGAATTGGTGCTCGTAAAACAACCTCTTACTGGATCAAACAATTATGCTACATGGGCACGTGATTTTCATCAATCACTGATAACAAAAGATAAGGAAGGGTTCATCGATGGAACCCTCCCGAAGCTGACTAACCCACATCTTCTTAAACACTGGGTTCATTGCAATACTCTAGTTTGTGCATGGATTAGCAACTCCCTGACCCAGGAGATTGCCGCCGGTTTGCCACAAATAGAGAATGCCCAATCGATGTGGGCGAATATAAAGGAGATGTACAACCAACTTGATTTGGCTAAATTGTTCACTTTACAGCAAAGCCTCACCGATATCAAACAGAATAATATGTCGGTAACGTCATATTTTAACCGCCTATCAACGATGTGGAATGAGCTAGAAGCCATAGAAGAACCTCTTGAAGGACTGCAATCGACACTCCAACATATCAAAAAAGTAAAAGATTAGAATAGGTTGATACATTTCTTGATGGAACTAAATGAGAGTTTTCTCTCGTTTAGAACCCAGATGTTGGCGACATCACCGGCACCGTCACTTTACCGAACATACCAGTTAGTCGTCCAAGACGAGAGTCAATGAACAAACACCCGTGGAAGCCTTCACATTGACCACACAACAACCTTTTCTGTCAATAAAAAGAATTTTTTTTCATGAAGGAATAAAGAATGAAATGGGAGGGATAAAGGACAGTGGAGAGTGGAGAGTGGAGAGTGGCGAGTGGCGTGGATTTCCAGAGAAAGAAGAAAAGATGATTTTATATGGCACAAAGTATGTGTTGAATGGCACAGATTCATTGGACCAATCCAATGTTATTAAACAAGTTCATATTTTAACACACCAAATAGGCCGAATTCTTTTACACAAAATGGCCCACACCATAACAATAAGCCCAATAGTTTTGGATCCACTAAATCAGGCAAAAGTACAAGATATTGTGATTACTGTAAAAGAAAAATCACAATCGTGACACTTGTTGGAAACTGCACGGACTCCCATCCAATCAGAAATCTAGCTCTACAACAAATCAAGTTGTCTCAATTAATCCTTTGGGAAGGGGAATTTTAGTGTCCACGATCAGTCCTGAACAATATCAACAGTTAATTCAGATGATGAATCAGCTTCCCCAAGCTAATACGGCATTCTATGCACATACATCTTTTTGCTCAAATTTAATTACGTATGATATCTGAATAATTGACTTAGGACCCAGTGACCACATTATTAGCAATCCAAAATATTTTTCCTACCATGCAAAATCATCCACATGTGTCTGTATGTCCAATGGAACCATTGCACTAGCCACCTAAATAGGAACAGTTCATCTTACCAAAAATTTGGTCCTCAATAATGTTTTATTTGTTCCAACTTTCATGTTTAATCTTATTTTAGTTTCGAAGATTTGTCAAGATAACAATTGTTACTTGAAATTCTTTTTTGACATATGTGAATTTTAGGACCCTTTGACTGGGAAACTGATAGGCTCGAGTAAAATTCATAATGGTCTTTACTATTGGACCTATGATTTTGTGGGCAATTCATCAAATTTCATGTCTTGTATTACAAATAATAAATTTTCTGATTGTAATACAAATTTCAATAAAAATTCCTTAATTTTACATCAAAGACTAGGTCACAATGCATCTGTCCCACAACCTAATTGTCTAATTTGTCCTCTTGCCAAACAATCTCGAAACACTTTTCCACAAAGCACATCACACACTTCCCGTCGTTTCTCCCTGATTCATATTGACATTTGGGGACCTTATCACACTCCTAATCATGATGGCTCCTGTTTCTTCATTACCATAGTTGACAAGTTTTCCCGAGGAACATGGGTCTATCTGATGAACTCAAAAGGTCAAACACTTATCAAAATTAGAGCATATATATCCATGGTCCAAACACAATTCTATCTGTCTGTTCATTATATATGAACGAATAATGCACGTGAATTTTTTAATCACTAGTGTTCATCATTGTTTTCCTCTCTTGGAAATATACATGAGATTTTATGCGTATACACCCCTCAACAAAATGGTATAGTTGAACGTAAACACATACATCTCCTAGAAGTAGCCCGGGCCCACAAACACTAAGCTAATATACCTGTCCATTTTTAGGGCAAATGTGTGGTCACGAATACTTACCTGATCAATCGAATGCCAACCAGAGTTTTTAATGGCAAGACACCTTATAAGCTTCTCTTTAACTTCAATTCAAGGTGATAATTCTACAGAGATTTGGTACAACCAACATCCAACTTCCTTCTATCAAAATTTGACACACTTGATCTTGTGGGATTGTGGAAACATAAAATATGCGTTTTCATCTTCCATTGCCAAAAGCCTTCACCGACTCCAACAACTAAAGATTGGGGATTGTAAAGTTTTAGAGGAGATTGTTGCAAAAGGGGAAGGAGCAAATGCAGTTGTCAATTTTGTCTTCCACATGTAACCTTATGGAAGCTTGAAGATCTACCAAAACTTACAACTTTCTACCCTAAAAGACATACTTCTTAATGGCTAAAGTTGAAAGAGTTGGTGTTGAGATATTGTCCCAAATTATCTTCAAAATATCTAAAGCTTCAAAGAAAACAATGAGGAGAATGAACTTAATATTTAAGATCCAAAATCTCTCTTCTTGGATGATAAGGTACGAATCTTTTATTTCATTCTTTATTGAAAAAGAAAATTAACTTTCTTCATATATATTACATTTATTCAAAACTTTTGTTGATGCATTTTATCGCTCGAAGGATGTAATGCCATCAACACCCGGACCAGTGGGCCGTGGAAAGAGTTTGTTACCGTTTGGCTGCTAGTGCCTGGCCCAAAGGTTTTTGGCCCAAGATGGGTAGCCTCCCCCATGTGACACCAATGATTTATTTTGTTGGTGATGGGACTCGAACCAAGGATTTATCCTTTTGGTTAAGCCACATAAGTACCATCGCCTTTTAATGTTGATGCCTTTTATCGCTCGAGGGATGTAATGCCATCAACACCTGGACTCATGGGTCATGGAAGGAATTTGTTACCGTTTGGCGGCTAGTGCCCGACCCAAAGAACAAAGTAATGTCATCAACACCCGGACCCGTAGGCAGTGGAAGGCGAAAAGGCTTGAGAAAATATTCAATAAAATACACAGTGGATGTAGGCACTCAATTAAAAAGGTCGAACCACTCTAAAAATTGCTTTGTTCTTTGTTATTACGATTGACCTAGCCGGAATCGGAACGGGTGTGTGCATGATTATTGATAACCAACAATGAACAATGAATAATAAAATATACATTGGATGTAGGCACTCAATTAAAAAGGCCGAACCACTCTAAAAATTGCTTTGTTCTTTGTTATTACGACATTATTCATTGTTCATTGTTGGTTATCAATAATCACGTACACACCCATTCCGATTCCGGCTAGGTCAATCTGTTCACTCTAGTTGGTGTAACTTTCTGCATCAACATTAAAAAGGCGCCTTTAATGTTGAAGTTGTGTCTTTCAGTTAAAGTCATAATTTACAGGGTAAATTATGATTTACAAGGTAAGCTTGCAAAATCCGGGATCACAGCTTTGAAAGGAAAGATATCTCGTGATTTGGAGGATTAGGCGATCATATTGGATTTGAATTTGAGTTTATCCCGACATTTTTGGGGATAAGACTTATCTTTTTGCTGACTGTGTCTTCTGGCGGGCTTTGAATATGCCGAGTTCATCTGTTTTGTTGGACTTTGACTAAAGATGAGCTTCACCTGGGGCGTGTAGAAATTTTTTTTGATCTCATTGATTTTACAGGCTAAATTAAATCAATCTACTCCCCGACCTTTCGACTTCCGAGCTTATACCCGTTCTACGAACTCACGGTGAAAATCATCGCACAACATCTACCCCCAGTGTTTGGAGGTCGAAGTCGAGCTTCAAAGACTTACAATATTTTTTAGTCCACCACTCCGGAATCTGAAACGTCTGTCTCGAAACTGTCAGGCTAGCCTGTCATGCATTTAATGTCGCCATCCTGTCAGTTACTTTTACAGTTGGCCACGCGCAAAAATCTCATTATGTGTCAACGGTTATCATTACGAAGTTCGACGGTTACACAATTTTCCAGATCGTCGACACGTGCCCGTTTTTTAACGGCCCAAATAGTCCCCACGATGAAGGGCTGAGATTGCTTCGCTCAATCAACAGCCAGGATTGGCTCCCGCCCGATTCTAATTTATATAAAACGGGTGAGCTCACAATAGTTTCCGCCCGATTTGCATTTTTCTGTCAGGCTTTCAAAACATCCAGCATTCTTTGCATCTACTCGTGCTCGTTGGCCGGAGGATTTAGATTTTGAGCCCTGTTGGCTCTCTATTCGACCAAATGGGTCCTAAGGTCCTCTGTCCGAACCAAAGGACTGTGCGCGCTTGTGCACGATTCTGTAGCCTGCCGACTGGGTTTGTAAGTATTATCTACGTACTAGCCTGTTCGCGGTGTCGGTTAAAACCATGACCCTAGGAATTGTGATTTTGGCCAGATGGTCGGGCTTGTATTGAGCGTGGGTTGTAACCTGCACGTGAGTTACCTCTTCGCTGTATAAAGCAAGCATTCATGGGTGGATCGATCGTGCCTAGGACTTGTTTTTTGGGTTGCCTTCCTGGATTGTTGACAGGAGGAGGCACTTGGCTCTTGGTGCAATGAGCGGGCGCTCCCTGAAACCTTCTGGGCTCGGATGATCCTGAGCGATTCGTCCGCTGTTGTCTTCTCCTAGTCGGGGTTGGCTCAGTGAACACTGGCCTGTCAAGCTCTGCCTCCTGTGCTATTTTCATCCCTGCCATATCCTGCTGCATAACCTGCACTACATTGGTTAGGGATTTAATCATATACATCAACTCACCGCGCTCCGGGTCGGAGGGTCCAGCCTCAGGAGTCTTAGTGATCGATGGCAAGCTGCTATCGCCTTCTTGCTGGGTAAGATTTTCATTTTCACGCTCATCCGGATGTCTGGATGTTCTGGTACGGGTCATGTTTGTCGAATCGTTTACTTGACTGAACTTGTTGCTGTTGCAGATTGGCCCTCCTTCTAGCGCCAAAATGTTGATACGAAAATTTGCACCAACCACAGAGATCCGGTTGACCTTGATTGGAACCGGAACGGATGTGTGTGTGGTTGAATATAACTAGCAATGAACAATGAAAAACACAATAAACTCAAGAATACGCAAGAACACAAGAATTTTTAAAGTGGTTCGGCTTTTTAATGAATGCCTAAGTCCACTATAGCCTTTCATATTGAATTTTTGTAACCTCCTTTACAATGGTGAGAAGGGGTATTTATACTATTACATTTGATAAGGTAAGTGTGCCTAAAATAGAATTGTGATTTGAAACGGAAGTAAATCCCGAAATCCCGGGGATTGGGCGATCAGAATGGAATTCAAATCGGATCTTATCCTGACTTTTGGGGGATAAGATCCATCGTATTTGCCAACTGTCATCTCGGCGAGCTGTCTTGCTTCCGACGACCTGGAGCTTATCGTCGGACTTCTTCCAATTGAGTCGAGTCCTTCTTCTGTCGGGCCCTTATTGGCGATCACTCGATATTGGGCCCAATTTGAACCAGCTCGCTCCAGGTCCTATTGGCTTCTCCACTAGTGTCCGCCTTATGCGAACTCTTTCCAGAAAACCCTGTACAACAATTTTTAATATTGATTTGAAATTTAAAATATTAATAAAATATAATTTACTAGTTTTAAAATAGATTGTAATTGATTTGTCCAAATTAGATATGGTTTGGCCTATGACTTTTGAGCCAATAACTAAACATTTGTTTTAAGTATATAATTAAAAAGCTAATTGGATTTTGTCTTTGGTGGATGTAGATCAATCACGATTTGGCGGTACTTGAATTAAGGAATGGTATTGGTAAGAAAGAGATTATATGACATAGTCAATCTAAAGCTCTTAAGATCACATTGGATAACTCAGCAAATATTCCATTTGGATTCCTTCAAAGATTTGAAAATCTGAGACTATGATCAATACAAACAACTATTCTTTCCAAATCTTGAAGTTCTAGATGTACATTACTTTAGGAAATTGATGAGTCTAGTGTCATCCTCAGCTTCTTTCCAGAATCTTAAAGTTTTGAGAGTTGACAATTGTGATGGGTTGATGAAGAAGTTAATAACACCTTCAATAGCAAGAAGCTTGGTGCGAGAGAAATGGGAATATAATATTGTGGAATGCTGATTGAAATAGTAGAAAATGAAGGAGATGCAACATTGAGTACCGAAATTGTTTATGATATTTTGAAGAAGTTGTCATTGGAAGACTTGGGAAGTCTCGCATGTTTTTGCTCTGGGAATAACTCTTTCAATTTCCCATCTTTGAAGGAGTTAATTATAGGAGGATGTCCCAATATGAAGACTTTCTCTCAATGAATCTTAAGCATACCAAAGTCGCAGAAAACTGATTATGAGGACAAGGAGAAGGATTTAGAGAATTGAGGGATTGAGCTTAATACAATCATACAACAAGCATACAAAAAAGAGGTATATGTATTCAATTAATTAGTTTAAATATTTATTTTTACAGTGATATTATGTTTTTAGGGTTAATTATATTAAAGTGTTTTTAAAGTTAGTTTGTGTATAGGTATTGTTAGAATAAGATTCACATATTTCCTTCCACAATTGGAAGCTTTAATCTAGTGTAGGCTTATCCCAGCATAAGGTGGTTTATTCAGACTCTAACATTGGCGTTGGAAAATTGGGTAACCATCATAATTACTGGGTTTAAGAAATATGATGAAATCTTAATGGGAATACGTAGTACGTACTTAATTAATTGTTATAGTAAGAGAAACAATTCTGTTTAAATCTGAAGAAGTTTATTTAGTTAGTTTTGGAAATGTATAATTTATTCTCAATAATGATTTATTTAGTTTTTCTTTATTCTATTTAATTATCTTTATCTTTTGTCTTCGCCTGAACATATTATAGCAATGTAGTGTCAGTATCAAAGTAATTGGACTAATGACATGGTAATTGTAAGGAAAAAAAAACTATGTTAAATGAATATCTTTTCCTTGCTTAATATATATATATATATATAATTATTATATGTTTTTAACGGAAATATTATAATTTTAATTTGATTTACATGATCTTTCTTTAGGTTGACTTCAATTTGAAGGTATTCAGTCTATTGACATTAAGTGGGAGGAGTTAAAGACATTCCCACCCAAAAAATTTCCCATTGACAAAATCTTATCCAGCGACTTTTTAAAGCACAATTTTATTAGTAATTTTTGTTGTGGGAAAGGATAAAA